>JBBELK010000077.1:0-144519 GCA_037783545.1 Henricia sp. BOLD:AAB3569 | reverse complement strand
TTAGGGAAAACGGAGCTCGCTGCGTGGTTATTCCCCTAACCGTGGCTGTTGGGACACCCTGCGCCGCGCTGGTGTACATTTGTACGGCCGTTGACTCACCCCAGATTGTGACGGGAATTAGGTCAAAGTGTGTCCCAAATGCCGGCGAATTTGGAAATCAAGGAATTTTCCAACCAACTTCAAATTTTGCATGCTCCAAACTGTATATATTCCGCACTTGTCATGCAAAATTGACAGATTTTCGCTGGGAAAATGACGGCGAGAAATTTCAGAGTTTAGGGAAAACGGAGCTCGGCTGCGTGGTTATTCCCCTAACCGTGGCTGTTGGGACACCCTGCGCCGCGCTGGTGTACATTTGTACGGCCGTTGACTCACCCCAGATTGTGACGGGAATTAAGGTCAAAGTGTGTCCCAAATGCCGGCGAATTTGGAAATCAAGGAATTTTCCAACCAACTTCAAATTTTGCATGCTCCAAACTGTATATATTCCGCACTTGTCCATGCAAAAATTGACAGATTTTCGCTGGGAAATGACGGAGAAACTTTCAGAGTTTAGGGAAAACGGAGCTCGGCTGCGTGGTTATTCCTCTAACCGTGGCTGTTGGGGACACCTGCGCCGCGCTGGTGTACATTTGTACGGCCGTTGACTCACCACAGATTGTGACGGGAATTAGGTCAAAGTGTGTCCCAAATGCCGGCAAATTGGAAATCAAGGAATTTTCCAACCCAACTTCAAATTTTGCATGCTCCAAACTGTATATATTCCTCACTTGTCATGCAAAATTGACAGATTTTCGCTGGGAAATGACGGAGAAGAATTTCAGAGTTTAGGGGAAAACGGAGCTCGGCTGCGTGGTTATTCCCCTAACCGTGGCTGTTGGGACACCCTGCGCATGCGCTGTGTACATTTCTACGGCCGTTGACTCACCACCAGATTGTGACGGGAATTAGGTCAAAGTGTGTCCCAAATGCCGGCGAATTTGGAAATCAAGGAATTTTCCAACCAACTTCAAATTTTGCATGCTCCAAACTGTATATATTCCGCACTTGTCATGCAAAAATTGACAGATTTTCGCTGGGAAATGACGGAGAAATTTCAGAGTTTAGGGAAAACGGGAGCTCGGCTGCGGTGGTTATTCCCCTAACCGTGGCTGTTGGGACACCCTGCGCCGCGCTGGTGTACATTTGTACGGCCGTTGACTCACCCCAGATTGTGACGGGGAATTAGGTCAAAGTGGTGTCCCAAATGCCGGCGAATTTGGGAAATCAAGGAATTTTCCAACCAACTTCAAATTTTGCATGCTCCAAACTGTATATATTCCGCACTTGTCATGCAAAATTGGACAGATTTTCGCTGGGAATGACGGAGAAATTTCAGAGTTTAGGGAAAACGGAGCTCGGGCTGCGTGGTTATTCCCCTAACCGTGGCTGTTGGGACACCTGCGCCGCGCTGGTGTACATTGTACGACGTTGACCTCACCACAGATTGTGACGGGAATTAGGTCAAGTGTGGTCCCAAATGCCGGCAAATTTGGAAATCAAGGAATTTTCCAACCAACTTCAAATTTTGCATGCTCCAAACTGTATATATTCCGCACTTGTCATGCAAAATTGACAGATTTTCGCTGGGAAATGACGGAGAAATTTCAGAGTTTAGGGAAAACGGAGCTCGGCTGCGTGGTTATTCCCCTAACCGTGGGCTGTTGGGACACCCTGCGCCGCGCTGGTGTGTACATTTCTACGGCCGTTGACTCACCGCAGATTGTGACGGGAATTAGGTCAAAGTGTGTCCCAAATGCCGGCAAATTGGAAATCAAGGAATTTTTCCAACCAACTTCAAATTTTGCATGCTCCAAACTGTATATATTCCGCACTTGTCATGCAAAATTGACAGATTTTCGCTGGGAAATGACGGAGAAATTTCAGAGTTTAGGGAAAACGGAGCTCGGCTGCGTGGTTATTCCCCTAACCGTGGCTGTTGGGACACCCTGCGCCGCGCTGGTGTACATTTGTACGGCCGTTGACTCACCCCAGATTGTGACGGGAATTAGGTCAAAGTGTGTCCCAAATGCCGGCAAATTTGGAAATCAAGGAATTTTCCAACCAACTTCAAATTTTGCATGCTCCAAACTGTATATATTCCTCACTTGTCATGCAAAATTGACAGATTTTCGCTGGGAAATGACGGAGAAATTTCAGAGTTTAGGGAAAACGGAGCTCGGCTGCCGTGGTTATTCCCCTAACCGTGGCTGTTGGGACACCCTGCGCCGCGCGGGTGTACATTTGTACGGCCGTTGACTCACCCCAGATTGTGACGGGAATTAGGTCAAAGTGTGTCCAAATGCCGGCAAATTTGGAAATCAAGGAATGTTACAACCAACTTCAAATTTTGCATGCTCCAAACTGTATATATTCCGCACTTGTCATGCAAAATTGACAGATTTTCGCTGGGAAATGACGGAGAAATTTCAGAGTTTAGGGAAAACGGAGCTCGGCTGCGTGGTTATTCCCCTAACCGTGGCTGTTGGGACACCCTGCGCCGCGCTGGTGTACATTTCTACGGCCGTTGACTCACCGCAGATTGTGACGGGAATTAGGTCAAAGTGTGTCCCAAATGCCGGCAAATTTGGAAAATCAAGGAATTTCCAACCAACTTCAAATTTTGCATGCTTAAAACTGTATATATTCCTCACTTGTCATGCAAAATTGACAGATTTTCGCTGGGAAATGACGGAGAAATTTCAGAGTTTAGGGAAAACGGAGCTCGGCTGCGTGGTTATTCCCCTAACCCGTGCTGTTGGGACACCCTGCGCCGCGCTGGTGTACATTTGTACGGCCGTTGACTCACCCCAGATTGTGACGGGAATTAGGTCAAAGTGTGTCCCAAATGCCGGCAAATTTGGAAATCAAGGAATTTTCCAACCAACTTCAAATTTTGCATGCTCCAAACTGTATATATTCCGCACTTGTCATGCAAAATTGACAGATTTTCGCTGGAAATGACGGAGAAATTTCAGAGTTTAGGGAAAACGGAGCTCGGCTGCGTGGTTATTCCCCTAACCGTGGCTGTTGGGACACCCTGCGCCGCGCTGGTGTACATTTCTACGGCCGTTGACTCACCGCAGATTGTGACGGGAATTAGGTCAAAGTGTGTCCCAAATGCCGGCAAATTTGGAAATCAAGGAATTTTCCAACCAACTTCAAATTTTGCATGCTCCAAACTGTATATATTCCGCACTTGTCATGCAAAATTGACAGATTTTCGCTGGGAAATGACGGAGAAATTTCAGAGTTTAGGGAAAACGGAGCTCGGCTGCGTGGTTATTCCCCTAACCGTGGCTGTTGGGACACCCTGCGCCGCGCTGGTGTACATTTGTACGGCCGTTGACTCACCCCAGATTGTGACGGGAATTAGGTCAAAGTGTGTCCCAAATGCCGGCAAATTTGGAAATCAAGGAATTTTCCAACCAACTTCAAATTTTGCATGCTCCAAACTGTATATATTCCTCACTTGTCATGCAAAATTGACAGATTTTCGCTGGGAAATGACGGAGAAATTTCAGAGTTTAGGGAAAACGGAGCTCGGCTGCGTGGTTATTCCCTAACCGTGGCTGTTGGGACACCCTGCGCCGCGCTGGTGTACATTTGTACGGCCGTTGACTCACCCCAGATTGTGACGGGAATTAGGTCAAAGTGTGTCCCAAATGCCGGCAAATTTGGAAATCAAGGAATGTTACAACCAACTTCAAATTTTGCATGCTCCAAACTGTATATATTCCGCACTTGTCATGCAAAATTGACAGATTTTCGCTGGGAAATGACGGAGAAATTTCAGAGTTTAGGGAAAACGGAGCTCGGCTGCGTGGTTATTCCCCTAACCGTGGCTGTTGGGACACCCTGGCGCCGCGCTGGTGTACATTCTACGGCCGTTGACTCACCGCAGATTGTGACGGGAATTAGGTCAAAGTGTGTCCCAAATGCCGGCAAATTTGGAAATCAAGGAATTTTCCAACCAACTTCAAATTTTGCATGCTCCAAACTGTATATATTCCTCACTTGTCATGCAAAATTGACAGATTTTCGCTGGGAAATGACGGAGAAATTTCAGAGTTTAGGGAAAACGGAGCTCGGCTGCGTGGTTATTCCCCTAACCGTGGCTGTTGGGACACCCTGCGCCGCGCTGGTGTACATTTGTACGGCCGTTGACTCACCCCAGATTGTGACGGGAATTAGGTCAAAGTGTGTCCCAAATGCCGGCAAATTTGGAAATCAAGGAATTTTCAACCAACTTCAAATTTTGCATGCTCCAAACTGTATATATTCCGCACTTGTCATGCAAAATTGACAGATTTTCGCTGGGAAATGACGGAGAAATTTCAGAGTTTAGGGAAAACGGAGCTCGGCTGCGTGGTTATTCCCCTAACCGTGGCTGTTGGGACACCCTGCGCCGCGCTGGTGTACATTTCTACGGCCGTTGACTCACCGCAGATTGTGACGGGAATTAGGTCAAAGTGTGTCCCAAATGCCGGCAAATTTGGAAATCAAGGAATTTTCCAACCAACTTCAAATTTTGCATGCTCCAAACTGTATATATTCCTCACTTGTCATGCAAAATTGACAGATTTTCGCTGGAAATGACGGAAGAAATTTCAGAGTTTAGGGAAAACGGAGCTCGGCTGCGTGGTTATTCCCCTAACCGTGGCTGTTGGGACACCCTGCGCCGCGCTGGTGTACATTTGTACGGCCGTTGACTCACCCCAGATTGTGACGGGAATTAGGTCAAAGTGTGTCCCAAATGCCGGCAAATTTGGAAATCAAGGAATTTTCCAACCAACTTCAAATTTTGCATGCTCCAAACTGTATATATTCCGCACTTGTCATGCAAAATTGACAGATTTTCGCTGGGAAATGACGGAGAAAATTTCAGAGTTTAGGGAAAACGGAGCTCGGCTGCGTGGTTATTCCCCTAACCGTGGCTGTTGGGACACCCTGCGCCGCGCTGGTGTACATTTCTACGGCCGTTGACTCACCGCAGATTGTGACGGGAATTAGGTCAAAGTGTGTCCCAAATGCCGGCAAATTTGGAAATCAAGGAATTTTCCAACCAACTTCAATTTTGCATGCTCCAAACTGTATATATTCCGCACTTGTCATGCAAAATTGACAGATTTTCGCTGGGAAATGACGGAGAAATTTCAGAGTTTAGGGAAAACGGAGCTCGGCTGCGTGGTTATTCCCCTAACCGTGGCTGTTGGGACACCCTGCGCCGCGCTGGTGTACATTTGTACGGCCGTTGACTCACCCAGATTGTGACGGGAATAGGTCAAAGTGTGTCCCAAATGCCGGCAAATTGGAAATCAAGGAATTTTCCAACCAACTTCAAATTTTGCATGCTCCAAACTGTATATATTCCGCACTTGTCATGCAAAATTGACAGATTTTCGCTGGGGAAATGACGGAGAAATTTCAGAGTTTAGAGAAAACGGAGCTCGGCTGCGTGGTTATTCCCCTAACCGTGGCTGTTGGGACACCCTGCGCATGCGCTGGTGTACATTTATACGGCCGTTGACTCACCCCAGATTGTGACGGGAATTAGGTCAAAGTGTGTCCCAAATTGCCGGCAAATTTGGAAATCAAGGAATTTTCCAACCAACTTCAAATTTTGCAGCTCCAAACTGTATATATTCCGCACTTGTCATGCAAAATTGACAGATTTTCGCTGGGAAATGACGGAGAAATTTCAGAGTTTAGGGAAAACGCAGCTCGGCTGCGTGGTTATTCCCCTAACCGTGGCTGTTGGGACACCCTGCGCCGCGCTGGTGTACATTTGTACGGCCGTTGACCTCACCCCAGATTGTGACGGGAATTAGGTCAAAGTGTGTCCCAAATGCCGGCGAATTTGGAAATCAAGGAATTTTCCAACCAACTTCAAATTTTGCATGCTCCAAACTGTATATATTCCGCACTTGTCATGCAAAATTGACAGATTTTCGCTGGGAAATGACGGAGAAATTTCAGAGTTTAGGGAAAACGGAGCTCGGCTGCGTGGTTATTCCCCTAACCGTGGCTGTTGGGACACCCTGCGCCGCGCTGGTGTACATTTGTACGGCCGTTGACTCACCACAGATTGTGACGGGAATTAGGTCAAAGTGTGTCCCAAATGCCGGCAAATTGGAAATCAAGGAATTTTCCAACCAACTTCAAATTTTGCATGCTCCAAACTGTATATATTCCGCACTTGTCATGCAAAATTGACAGATTTTCGCTGGGAAATGACGGAGAAATTTCAGAGTTTAGGGAAAACGGAGCTCGGCTGCGTGGTTATTCCCCTAACCGTGGCTGTTGGGACACCTGCGCCGCGCTGGTGTACATTTCTACGGCCGTTGACTCACCGCAGATTGTGACGGGAATTAGGTCAAAGTGTGTCCCAAATGCCGGCAAATTTGGAAATCAAGGAATTTTCAACCAACTTCAAATTTTGCATGCTCCAAACTGTATATATTCCGCACTTGTCATGCAAAATTGACAGATTTTCGCTGGGAAATGACGGAGAAATTTCAGAGTTTAGGGAAAACGGAGCTCGGCTGCGTGGTTATTCCCCTAACCGTGGCTGTTGGGACACCCTGCGCCGCGCTGGTGTACATTTGTACGGCCGTTGACTCACCCCAGATTGTGACGGGAATTAGGTCAAAGTGTGTCCCAAATGCCGGCAAATTTGGAAATCAAGGAATTTTCCAACCAACTTCAAATTTTGCATGCTCCAAACTGTATATATTCCTCACTTGTCATGCAAAATTGACAGATTTTCGCTGGGAAATGACGGAGAAATTTCAGAGTTTAGGGAAAACGGAGCTCGGCTGCGTGGTTATTCCCCTAACCGTGGCTGTTGGGACACCCTGCGCCGCGCTGGTGTACATTTGTACGGCCGTTGACTCACCCCAGATTGTGACGGGAATTAGGTCAAAGTGTGTCCCAAATGCCGGCAAATTTGGAAATCAAGGAATTTTCCAACCAACTTCAAATTTTGCATGCTCCAAACTGTATATATTCCGCACTTGTCATGCAAAATTGACAGATTTTCGCTGGGAAATGACGGAGAAATTTCAGAGTTTAGGGAAAACGGAGCTCGGCTGCGTGGTTATTCCCCTAACCGTGGCTGTTGGGACACCCTGCGCCGCGCTGGTGTACATTTCTACGGCCGTTGACTCACCGCAGATTGTGACGGGAATTAGGTCAAAGTGTGTCCCAAATGCCGGCAAATTTGGAAATCAAGGAATTTTCCAACCAACTTCAAATTTTGCATGCTCCAAACTGTATATATTCCGCACTTGTCATGCAAAATTGACAGATTTTCGCTGGGAAATGACGGAGAAATTTCAGAGTTTAGGGAAAACGGAGCTCGGCTGCGTGGTTATTCCCCTAACCGTGGCTGTTGGGACACCCTGCGCCGCGCTGGTGTACATTTGTACGGCCGTTGACTCACCCCAGATTGTGACGGGAATTAGGTCAAAGTGTGTCCCAAATGCCGGCAAATTTGGAAATCAAGGAATTTTCCAAACAACTTCAAATTTTGCATGCTCCAAACTGTATATATTCCGCACTTGTCATGCAAAATTGACAGATTTTCGCTGGGAAATGACGGAGAAATTTCAGAGTTTAGAGAAAACGGAGCTCGGCTGCGTGGTTATTCCCCTAACCGTGGCTGTTGGGACACCCTGCGCATGCGCTGGTGTACATTGATACGGCCGTTGACTCACCCCAGATTGTGACGGGAATTAGGTCAAAGTGTGTCCCAAATGCCGGCAAATTTGGAAATCAAGGAATTTTCCAACCAACTTCAAATTTTGCATGCTCAAAACTGTATATATTCCGCACTTGTCATGCAAAATTGACAGATTTTCGCTGGGAAATGACGGAGAAATTTCAGAGTTTAGGGAAAACGGAGCTCGGCTGCGTGGTTATTCCCCTAACCGTGGCTGTTGGGACACCCTGCGCCGCGCTGGTGTACATTTCTACGGCCGTTGACTCACCCCAGATTGTGACGGGAATTAGGTCAAAGTGTGTCCCAAATGCCGGCAAATTTGGAAATCAAGGAATTTTCCAACCAACTTCAAATTTTGCATGCTCCAAACTGTATATATTCCGCACTTGTCATGCAAAATTGACAGATTTTCGCTGGGAAATGACGGAGAAATTTCAGAGTTTAGGGAAAACGGAGCTCGGCTGCGTGGTTATTCCCCTAACCGTGGCTGTTGGGACACCCTGCGCCGCGCTGGTGTACATTTGTACGGCCGTTGACTCACCCCAGATTGTGACGGGAATTAGGTCAAAGTGTGTCCCAAATGCCGGCAAATTTGGAAATCAAGGAATTTTCCAACCAACTTCAAATTGTGCATGCTCCAAACTGTATATATTCCGCACTTGTCATGCAAAATTGACAGATTTTCGCTAGGAAATGACGGAGAAATTTCAGAGTTTAGGGAAAACAGAGCTCGGCTGCGTGGTTATTCCCCTAACCGTGGCTGTTGGGACACCCTGCGCCGCGCTGGTGTAAATTTGTACGGCCGTTGACTCACCCCAGATTGTGACGGGAAATAGGTCAAAGTGTGTCCCAAATGCCGGCAAATTTGGAAATCAAGGAATTTTCCAACCAACTTCAAATTTTGCATGCTCCAAACTGTATATATTCCTCACTTGTCATGCAAAATTGACGGAATTTCGCTGGGAAATGACGGAGAAATTTCAGAGTTTAGGGAAGACGGAGCTCGGCTGCGTGGTTATTCCCCTAACCGTGGCTGTTGGGACACCCTGCGCATGCGCCGCGCTGGTGTACATTTGTACGGCCGTTGACTCACCACAGATTGTGACGGGAATTAGGTCAAAGTGTGTCCCAAATGCCGGCACATTTGGAAATCAAGGAATTGTCCAACCAACTTCAAATTTTGCATGCTCCAAACTGTATATATTCCGCACTTGTCATGCAAAATTGACAGATTTTCGCTGGGAAATGACGGAGAAATTTCGGAGTTTAGGGAAAACGGAGCTCGGCTGCGTGGTTATTCCCCTAACCGTGGCTGTTGGGACACCCTGCGCATGCGCTGGTGTACATTTATACGGCCGTTGACTCACCCCAGATTGTGACGGGAATTAGGTCAAAGTGTGTCCCAAATGCCGGCAAATTTGGAAATCAAGGAATTTTCCAACCAACTTCAAATTTTGCATGCTCCAAACTGTATATATTCCGCACTTGTCATGCAAAATTGACAGATTTTCGCTGGGAAATGACGGAGAAATTTCAGAGTTTAGAGAAAACGGAGCTCGGCTGCGTGGTTATTCCCCTAACCGTGGCTGTTGGGACACCCTGCGCATGCGCTGGTGTACATTTATACGGCCGTTGACTCACCCCAGATTGTGACGGGAATTAGGTCAAAGTGTGTCCCAAATGCCGGCAAATTTGGAAATCAAGGAATTTTCCAACCAACTTCAAATTTTGCATGCTCAAAACTGTATATATTCCGCACTTGTCATGCAAAATTGACAGATTTTCGCTGGGAAATGACGGAGAAATTTCAGAGTTTAGGGAAAACGGAGCTCGGCTGCGTGGTTATTCCCCTAACCGTGGCTGTTGGGACACCCTGCGCCGCGCTGGTGTACATTTCTACGGCCGTTGACTCACCCCAGATTGTGACGGGAATTAGGTCAAAGTGTGTCCCAAATGCTGGCAAATTTGGAAATCAAGGAATTTTCCAACCAACTTCAAATTTTGCATGCTCCAAACTGTATATATTCCGCACTTGTCATGCAAAATTGACAGATTTTCGCTGGGAAATGACGGAGAAATTTCAGAGTTTAGGGAAAACGGAGCTCGGCTGCGTGGTTATTCCCCTAACCGTGGCTGTTGGGACACCCTGCGCCGCGCTGGTGTACATTTGTACGGCCGTTGACTCACCCCAGATTGTGACGGGAATTAGGTCAAAGTGTGTCCCAAATGCCGGCAAATTTGGAAATCAAGGAATTTTCCAACCAACTTCAAATTTTGCATGCTCCAAACTGTATATATTCCTCACTTGTCATGCAAAATTGACAGATTTTCGCTGGGAAATGACGGAGAAATTCCAGAGTTTAGGGAAGACGGAGCTCGGCTGCGTGGTTATTCCCCTAACCGTGGCTGTTGGGACACCCTGCGCATGCGCCGCGCTGGTGTACATTTGTACGGCCGTTGACTCACCCCAGATTGTGACGGGAATTAGGTCAAAGTGTGTCCCAAATGCCGGCACATTTGGAAATCAAGGAATTGTCCAACCAACTTCAAATTTTGCATGCTCCAAACTGTATATATTCCGCACTTGTCATGCAAAATTGACAGATTTTCGCTGGGAAATGACGGAGAAATTTCAGAGTTTAGGGAAAACGGAGCTCGGCTGCGTGGTTATTCCCCTAACCGTGGCTGTTGGGACACCCTGCGCCGCGCTGGTGTACATTTGTACGGCCGTTGACTCACCCCAGATTGTGACGGGAATTAGGTCAAAGTGTGTCCCAAATGCCGGCAAATTTGGAAATCAAGGAATTTTCCAACCAACTTCAAATTTTGCATGCTCCAAACTGTATATATTCCGCACTTGTCATGCAAAATTGACAGATTTTCGCTGGGAAATGACGGAGAAATTCCAGAGTTTAGGGAAGACGGAGCTCGGCTGCGTGGTTATTCCCCTAACCGTGGCTGTTGGGACACCCTGCGCCGCGCTGGTGTACATTTGTACGGCCGTTGACTCACCCCAGATTGTGACGGGAATTAGGTCAAAGTGTGTCCCAAATGCCGGCAAATTTGGAAATCAAGGAATTTTCCAACCAACTTCAAATTTTGCACGCTCCAAACTGTATATATTCCGCACTTGTCATGCAAAATTGACAGATTTTCGCTGGGAAATGACCGAGAAATTTTAGAGTTTAGGGAAAACGGAGCTCGGCTGCGTGGTTATTCCCCTAACCGTGGCTGTTGGGACACCCTGCGCCGCGCTGGTGTACATTTGTACGGCCGTTGACTCACCCCAGATTGTGACGGGAATTAGGTCAAAGTGTGTCCCAAATGCCGGCAAATTTGGAAATCAAGGAATTTTCCAACCAACTTCAAATTTTGCATGCTCCAAACTGTATATATTCCGCACTTGTCATGCAAAATTGACAGATTTTCGCTGGGAAATGACGGAGAAATTTCAGAGTTTAGGGAAAACGGAGCTCGGCTGCGTGGTTATTCCCCTAACCGTGGCTGTTGGGACACCCTGCGCCGCGCTGGTGTACATTTCTACGGCCGTTGACTCACCCCAGATTGTGACGGGAATTAGGTCAAAGTGTGTCCCAAATGCCGGCAAATTTGGAAATCAAGGAATTTTCCAACCAACTTCAAATTTTGCATGCTCCAAACTGTATATATTCCTCACTTGTCATGCAAAATTGACAGATTTTCGCTGGGAAATGACGGAGAAATTTCAGAGTTTAGGGAAAACGGAGCTCGGCTGCGTGGTTATTCCCCTAACCGTGGCTGTTGGGACACCCTGCGCATGCGCCGCGCTGGTGTACATTTGTACGGCCGTTGACTCACCCCAGATTGTGACGGGAATTAGGTCAAAGTGTGTCCCAAATGCCGGCACATTTGGAAATCAAGGAATTTTCCAACCAACTTCAAATTTTGCATGCTCCAAACTGTATATATTCCGCACTTGTCATGCAAAATTGACAGATTTTCGCTGGGAAATGACGGAGAAATTTCGGAGTTTAGGGAAAACGGAGCTCGGCTGCGTGGTTATTCCCCTAACCGTGGCTGTTGGGACACCCTGCGCATGCGCTGGTGTACATTTCTACGGCCGTTGACTCACCCCAGATTGTGACGGGAATTAGGTCAAAGTGTGTCCCAAATGCCGGCAAATTTGGAAATCAAGGAATTTTCCAACCAACTTCAAATTTTGCATGCTCCAAACTGTATATATTCCGCACTTGTCATGCAAAATTGACAGATTTTCGCTGGGAAATGACGGAGAAATTTCAGAGTTTAGGGAAAACGGAGCTCGGCTGCGTGGTTATTCCCCTAACCGTGGCTGTTGGGACACCCTGCGCCGCGCTGGTGTACATTTGTACGGCCGTTGACTCACCCCAGATTGTGACGGGAATTAGGTCAAAGTGTGTCCCAAATGCCGGCAAATTTGGAAATCAAGGAATTTTCCAACCAACTTCAAATTTTGCATGCTCCAAACTGTATATATTCCTCACTTGTCATGCAAAATTGACAGATTTTCGCTGGGAAATGACGGAGAAATTTCAGAGTTTAGGGAAAACGGAGCTCGGCTGCGTGGTTATTCCCCTAACCGTGGCTGTTGGGACACCCTGCGCATGCGCCGCGCTGGTGTACATTTGTACGGCCGTTGACTCACCCCAGATTGTGACGGGAATTAGGTCAAAGTGTGTCCCAAATGCCGGCACATTTGGAAATCAAGGAATTTTCCAACCAACTTCAAATTTTGCATGCTCCAAACTGTATATATTCCGCACTTGTCATGCAAAATTGACAGATTTTCGCTGGGAAATGACGGAGAAATTTCAGAGTTTAGGGAAAACGGAGCTCGGCTGCGTGGTTATTCCCCTAACCGTGGCTGTTGGGACACCCTGCGCCGCGCTGGTGTACATTTGTACGGCCGTTGACTCACCCCAGATTGTGACGGGAATTAGGTCAAAGTGTGTCCCAAATGCCGGCAAATTTGGAAATCAAGGAATTTTCCAACCAACTTCAAATTTTGCACGCTCCAAACTGTATATATTCCGCACTTGTCATGCAAAATTGACAGATTTTCGCTGGGAAATGACGGAGAAATTTCAGAGTTTAGGGAAAACGGAGCTCGGCTGCGTGGTTATTCCCCTAATCGTGGCTGTTGGGACACCCTGCGCCGCGCTGGTGTACATTTGTACGGCCGTTGACTCACCCCAGATTGTGACGGGAATTAGGTCAAAGTGTGTCCCAAATGCCGGCAAATTTGGAAATCAAGGAATTTTCCAACCAACTTCAAATTTTGCATGCTCCAAACTGTATATATTCCGCACTTGTCATGCAAAATTGACAGATTTTCGCTGGGAAATGACGGAGAAATTTCAGAGTTTAGGGAAAACGGAGCTCGGCTGCGTGGTTACTCCCCTAACCGTGGCTGTTGGGACACCCTGCGCCGCGCTGGTGTACATTTGTACGGCCGTTGACTCACCCCAGATTGTGACGGGAATTAGGTCAAAGTGTGTCCCAAATGCCGGCAAATTTGGAAATCAAGGAATTTTCCAACCAACTTCAAAGTTTGCATGCTCCAAACTGTATATATTCCGCACTTGTCATGCAAAATTGACAGATTTTCGCTGGGAAATGACGGAGAAATTTTAGAGTTTAGGGAAAACGGAGCTCGGCTGCGTGGTTATTCCCCTAACCGTGGCTGTTGGGACACCCTGCGCCGCGCTGGTGTACATTTGTACGGCCGTTGACTCACCCCAGATTGTGACGGGAATTAGGTCAAAGTGTGTCCCAAATGCCGGCAAATTTGGAAATCAAGGAATTTTCCAACCAACTTCAAATTTTGCATGCTCCAAACTGTATATATTCCTCACTTGTCATGCAAAATTGACAGATTTTCGCTGGGAAATGACGGAGAAATTTCAGAGTTTAGGGAAAACGGAGCTCGGCTGCGTGGTTATTCCCCTAACCGTGGCTGTTGGGACACCCTGCGCATGCGCTGGTGTACATTTCTACGGCCGTTGACTCACCCCAGATTGTGACGGGAATTAGGTCAAAGTGTGTCCCAAATGCCGGCGAATTTGGAAATCAAGGAATTTTCCAACCAACTTCAAATTTTGCATGCTCCAAACTGTATATATTCCGCACTTGTCATGCAAAATTGACAGATTTTCGCTGGGAAATGACGGAGAAAATTCAGAGTTTAGGGAAAACGGAGCTCGGCTGCGTGGTTATTCCCCTAACCGTGGCTGTTGGGACACCCTGCGCCGCGCTGGTGTACATTTGTACGGCCGTTGACTCACCCCAGATTGTGACGGGAATTAGGTCAAAGTGTGTCCCAAATGCCGGCGAATTTGGAAATCAAGGAATTTTCCAACCAACTTCAAATTTTGCATGCTCCAAACTGTATATATTCCGCACTTGTCATGCAAAATTGACAGATTTTCGCTGGGAAATGACGGAGAAATTTCAGAGTTTAGGGAAAACGGAGCTCGGCTGCGTGGTTATTCCCCTAACCGTGGCTGTTGGGACACCCTGCGCCGCGCTGGTGTACATTTGTACGGCCGTTGACTCACCCCAGATTGTGACGGGAATTAGGTCAAAGTGTGTCCCAAATGCCGGCGAATTTGGAAATCAAGGAATTTTCCAACCAACTTCAAATTTTGCATGCTCCAAACTGTATATATTCCGCACTTGTCATGCAAAATTGACAGATTTTCGCTGGGAAATGACGGAGAAATTTCAGAGTTTAGGGAAAACGGAGCTCGGCTGCGTGATTATTCCCCTAACCGTGGCTGTTGGGACACCCTGCGCCGCGCTGGTGTACATTTGTACGGCCGTTGACTCACCACAGATTGTGACGGGAATTAGGTCAAAGTGTGTCCCAAATGCCGGCAAATTTGGAAATCAAGGAATTTTCCAACCAACTTCAAATTTTGCATGCTCCAAACTGTATATATTCCTCACTTGTCATGCAAAATTGACAGATTTTCGCTGGGAAATGACGGAGAAATTTCAGAGTTTAGGGAAAACGGAGCTCGGCTGCGTGGTTATTCCCCTAACCGTGGCTGTTGGGACACCCTGCGCATGCGCTGGTGTACATTTCTACGGCCGTTGACTCACCCCAGATTGTGACGGGAATTAGGTCAAAGTGTGTCCCAAATGCCGGCGAATTTGGAAATCAAGGAATTTTCCAACCAACTTCAAATTTTGCATGCTCCAAACTGTATATATTCCGCACTTGTCATGCAAAATTGACAGATTTTCGCTGGGAAATGACGGAGAAAATTCAGAGTTTAGGGAAAACGGAGCTCGGCTGCGTGGTTATTCCCCTAACCGTGGCTGTTGGGACACCCTGCGCCGCGCTGGTGTACATTTGTACGGCCGTTGACTCACCCCAGATTGTGACGGGAATTAGGTCAAAGTGTGTCCCAAATGCCGGCGAATTTGGAAATCAAGGAATTTTCCAACCAACTTCAAATTTTGCATGCTCCAAACTGTATATATTCCGCACTTGTCATGCAAAATTGACAGATTTTCGCTGGGAAATGACGGAGAAATTTCAGAGTTTAGGGAAAACGGAGCTCGGCTGCGTGGTTATTCCCCTAACCGTGGCTGTTGGGACACCCTGCGCCGCGCTGGTGTACATTTCTACGGCCGTTGACTCACCGCAGATTGTGACGGGAATTAGGTCAAAGTGTGTCCCAAATGCCGGCAAATTTGGAAATCAAGGAATTTTCCAACCAACTTCAAATTTTGCATGCTCCAAACTGTATATATTCCGCACTTGTCATGCAAAATTGACAGATTTTCGCTGGGAAATGACGGAGAAATTTCAGAGTTTAGGGAAAACGGAGCTCGGCTGCGTGGTTATTCCCCTAACCGTGGCTGTTGGGACACCCTGCGCCGCGCTGGTGTACATTTGTACGGCCGTTGACTCACCCCAGATTGTGACGGGAATTAGGTCAAAGTGTGTCCCAAATGCCGGCAAATTTGGAAATCAAGGAATTTTCCAACCAACTTCAAATTTTGCATGCTCCAAACTGTATATATTCCGCACTTGTCATGCAAAATTGACAGATTTTCGCTGGGAAATGACGGAGAAATTTCAGAGTTTAGGGAAAACGGAGCTCGGCTGCGTGGTTATTCCCCTAACCGTGGCTGTTGGGACACCCTGCGCCGCGCTGGTGTACATTTGTACGGCCGTTGACTCACCCCAGATTGTGACGGGAATTAGGTCAAAGTGTGTCCCAAATGCCGGCAAATTTGGAAATCAAGGAATTTTCCAACCAACTTCAAATTTTGCATGCTCCAAACTGTATATATTCCGCACTTGTCATGCAAAATTGACAGATTTTCGCTGGGAAATGACGGAGAAATTTCAGAGTTTAGAGAAAACGGAGCTTGGCTGCGTGGTTATTCCCCTAACCGTGGCTGTTGGGACACCCTGCGCATGCGCTGGTGTACATTTATACGGCCGTTGACTCACCCCAGATTGTGACGGGAATTAGGTCAAAGTGTGTCCCAAATGCCGGAAAATTTGGAAATCAAGGAATTTTCCAACCAACTTCAAATTTTGCATGCTCAAAACTGTATATATTCCGCACTTGTCATGCAAAATTGACAGATTTTCGCTGGGAAATGACGGAGAAATTTCAGAGTTTAGGGAAAACGGAGCTCGGCTGCGTGGTTATTCCCCTAACCGTGGCTGTTGGGACACCCTGCGCCGCGCTGGTGTACATTTCTACGGCCGTTGACTCACCCCAGATTGTGACGGGAATTAGGTCAAAGTGTGTCCCAAATGCCGGCAAATTTGGAAATCAAGGAATTTTCCAACCAACTTCAAATTTTGCATGCTCCAAACTGTATATATTCCGCACTTGTCATGCAAAATTGACAGATTTTCGCTGGGAAATGACGGAGAAATTTCAGAGTTTAGGGAAAACGGAGCTCGGCTGCGTGGTTATTCCCCTAACCGTGGCTGTTGGGACACCCTGCGCCGCGCTGGTGTACATTTGTACGGCCGTTGACTCACCCCAGATTGTGACGGGAATTAGGTCAAAGTGTGTCCCAAATGCCGGCAAATTTGGAAATCAAGGAATTTTCCAACCAACTTCAAATTTTGCATGCTCCAAACTGTATATATTCCGCACTTGTCATGCAAAATTGACAGATTTTCGCTGGGAAATGACGGAGAAATTTCAGAGTTTAGAGAAAACGGAGCTTGGCTGCGTGGTTATTCCCCTAACCGTGGCTGTTGGGACACCCTGCGCATGCGCTGGTGTACATTTATACGGCCGTTGACTCACCCCAGATTGTGACGGGAATTAGGTCAAAGTGTGTCCCAAATGCCGGCAAATTTGGAAATCAAGGAATTTTCCAACCAACTTCAAATTTTGCATGCTCAAAACTGTATATATTCCGCACTTGTCATGCAAAATTGACAGATTTTCGCTGGGAAATGACGGAGAAATTTCAGAGTTTAGGGAAAACGGAGCTCGGCTGCGTGGTTATTCCCCTAACCGTGGCTGTTGGGACACCCTGCGCCGCGCTGGTGTACATTTCTACGGCCGTTGACTCACCCCAGATTGTGACGGGAATTAGGTCAAAGTGTGTCCCAAATGCCGGCAAATTTGGAAATCAAGGAATTTTCCAACCAACTTCAAATTTTGCATGCTCCAAACTGTATATATTCCGCACTTGTCATGCAAAATTGACAGATTTTCGCTGGGAAATGACGGAGAAATTTCAGAGTTTAGGGAAAACGGAGCTCGGCTGCGTGGTTATTCCCCTAACCGTGGCTGTTGGGACACCCTGCGCCGCGCTGGTGTACATTTGTACGGCCGTTGACTCACCCCAGATTGTGACGGGAATTAGGTCAAAGTGTGTCCCAAATGCCGGCAAATTTGGAAATCAAGGAATTTTCCAACCAACTTCAAATTGTGCATGCTCCAAACTGTATATATTCCGCACTTGTCATGCAAAATTGACAGATTTTCGCTAGGAAATGACGGAGAAATTTCAGAGTTTAGGGAAAACAGAGCTCGGCTGCGTGGTTATTCCCCTAACCGTGGCTGTTGGGACACCCTGCGCCGCGCTGGTGTAAATTTGTACGGCCGTTGACTCACCCCAGATTGTGACGGGAATTAGGTCAAAGTGTGTCCCAAATGCCGGCAAATTTGGAAATCAAGGAATTTTCCAACCAACTTCAAATTTTGCATGCTCCAAACTGTATATATTCCTCACTTGTCATGCAAAATTGACAGATTTTCGCTGGGAAATGACGGAGAAATTTCAGAGTTTAGGGAAGACGGAGCTCGGCTGCGTGGTTATTCCCCTAACCGTGGCTGTTGGGACACCCTGCGCATGCGCCGCGCTGGTGTACATTTGTACGGCCGTTGACTCACCCCAGATTGTGACGGGAATTAGGTCAAAGTGTGTCCCAAATGCCGGCACATTTGGAAATCAAGGAATTGTCCAACCAACTTCAAATTTTGCATGCTCCAAACTGTATATATTCCGCACTTGTCATGCAAAATTGACAGATTTTCGCTGGGAAATGACGGAGAAATTTCGGAGTTTAGGGAAAACGGAGCTCGGCTGCGTGGTTATTCCCCTAACCGTGGCTATTGGGACACCCTGCGCATGCGCTGGTGTACATTTATACGGCCGTTGACTCACCCCAGATTGTGACGGGAATTAGGTCAAAGTGTGTCCCAAATGCCGGCAAATTTGGAAATCAAGGAATTTTCCAACCAACTTCAAATTTTGCATGCTCCAAACTGTATATATTCCGCACTTGTCATGCAAAATTGACAGATTTTCGCTGGGAAATGACGGAGAAATTTCAGAGTTTAGAGAAAACGGAGCTCGGCTGCGTGGTTATTCCCCTAACCGTGGCTGTTGGGACACCCTGCGCATGCGCTGGTGTACATTTATACGGCCGTTGACTCACCCCAGATTGTGACGGGAATTAGGTCAAAGTGTGTCCCAAATGCCGGCAAATTTGGAAATCAAGGAATTTTCCAACCAACTTCAAATTTTGCATGCTCAAAACTGTATATATTCCGCACTTGTCATGCAAAATTGACAGATTTTCGCTGGGAAATGACGGAGAAATTTCAGAGTTTAGGGAAAACGGAGCTCGGCTGCGTGGTTATTCCCCTAACCGTGGCTGTTGGGACACCCTGCGCCGCGCTGGTGTACATTTGTACGGCCGTTGACTCACCCCAGATTGTGACGGGAATTAGGTCAAAGTGTGTCCCAAATGCCGGCAAATTTGGAAATCAAGGAATTTTCCAACCAACTTCAAATTTTGCATGCTCCAAACTGTATATATTCCTCACTTGTCATGCAAAATTGACAGATTTTCGCTGGGAAATGACGGAGAAATTCCAGAGTTTAGGGAAGACGGAGCTCGGCTGCGTGGTTATTCCCCTAACCGTGGCTGTTGGGACACCCTGCGCATGCGCCGCGCTGGTGTACATTTGTACGGCCGTTGACTCACCCCAGATTGTGACGGGAATTAGGTCAAAGTGTGTCCCAAATGCCGGCACATTTGGAAATCAAGGAATTGTCCAACCAACTTCAAATTTTGCATGCTCCAAACTGTATATATTCCGCACTTGTCATGCAAAATTGACAGATTTTCGCTGGGAAATGACGGAGAAATTTCAGAGTTTAGGGAAAACGGAGCTCGGCTGCGTGGTTATTTCCCTAACCGTGGCTGTTGGGACACCCTGCGCCGCGCTGGTGTACATTTGTACGGCCGTTGACTCACCCCAGATTGTGACGGGAATTAGGTCAAAGTGTGTCCCAAATGCCGGCAAATTTGGAAATCAAGGAATTTTCCAACCAACTTCAAATTTTGCATGCTCCAAACTGTATATATTCCGCACTTGTCATGCAAAATTGACAGATTTTCGCTGGGAAATGACGGAGAAATTTCAGAGTTTAGGGAAAACAGAGCTCGGCTGCGTGGTTATTCCCCTAACCGTGGCTGTTGGGACACCCTGCGCCGCGCTGGTGTACATTTGTACGGCCGTTGACTCACCCCAGATTGTGACGGGAATTAGGTCAAAGTGTGTCCCAAATGCCGGCAAATTTGGAAATCAAGGAATTTTCCAACCAACTTCAAATTTTGCATGCTCCAAACTGTATATATTCCTCACTTGTCATGCAAAATTGACAGATTTTCCCTGGGAAATGACGGAGAAATTTCAGAGTTTAGGGAAGACGGAGCTCGGCTGCGTGGTTATTCCCCTAACCGTGGCTGTTGGGACACCCTGCGCATGCGCCGCGCTGGTGTACATTTGTACGGCCGTTGACTCACCCCAGATTGTGACGGGAATTAGGTCAAAGTGTGTCCCAAATGCCGGCAAATTTGGAAATCAAGGAATTTTCCAACCAACTTCAAATTTTGCATGCTCCAAACTGTATATATTCCTCACTTGTCATGCAAAATTGACAGATTTTCGCTGGGAAATGACGGAGAAATTTCATAGTTTAGGGAAGACGGAGCTCGGCTGCGTGGTTATTCCCCTAACCGTGGCTGTTGGGACACCCTGCGCATGCGCCGCGCTGGTGTACATTTGTACGGCCGTTGACTCACCGCAGATTGTGACGGGAATTAGGTCAAAGTGTGTCCCAAATGCCGGCAAATTTGGAAATCAAGGAATTTTCCAACCAACTTCAAATTTTGCATGCTCCAAACTGTATATATTCCGCACTTGTCATGCAAAATTGACAGATTTTCGCTGGGAAATGACGGAGAAATTTCAGAGTTTAGGGAAAACGGAGCTCGGCTGCGTGGTTATTCCCCTAACCGTGGCTGTTGGGACACCCTGCGCCGCGCTGGTGTACATTTGTACGGCCGTTGACTCACCCCAGATTGTGACGGGAATTAGGTCAAAGTGTGTCCCAAATGCCGGCAAATTTGGAAATCAAGGAATTTTCCAACCAACTTCAAATTTTGCATGCTCCAAACTGTATATATTCCGCACTTGTCATGCAAAATTGACAGATTTTCGCTGGGAAATGACGGAGAAATTTCAGAGTTTAGAGAAAACGGAGCTTGGCTGCGTGGTTATTCCCCTAACCGTGGCTGTTGGGACACTCTGCGCATGCGCTGGTGTACATTTATACGGCCGTTGACTCACCCCAGATTGTGACGGGAATTAGGTCAAAGTGTGTCCCAAATGCCGGCAAATTTGGAAATCAAGGAATTTTCCAACCAACTTCAAATTTTGCATGCTCAAAACTGTATATATTCCGCACTTGTCATGCAAAATTGACAGATTTTCGCTGGGAAATGACGGAGAAATTTCAGAGTTTAGGGAAAACGGAGCTCGGCTGCGTGGTTATTCCCCTAACCGTGGCTGTTGGGACACCCTGCGCCGCGCTGGTGTACATTTCTACGGCCGTTGACTCACCCCAGATTGTGACGGGAATTAGGTCAAAGTGTGTCCCAAATGCCGGCAAATTTGGAAATCAAGGAATTTTCCAACCAACTTCAAATTTTGCATGCTCCAAACTGTATATATTCCGCACTTGTCATGCAAAATTGACAGATTTTCGCTGGGAAATGACGGAGAAATTTCAGAGTTTAGGGAAAACGGAGCTCGGCTGCGTGGTTATTCCCCTAACCGTGGCTGTTGGGACACCCTGCGCCGCGCTGGTGTACATTTGTACGGCCGTTGACTCACCCCAGATTGTGACGGGAATTAGGTCAAAGTGTGTCCCAAATGCCGGCAAATTTGGAAATCAAGGAATTTTCCAACCAACTTCAAATTGTGCATGCTCCAAACTGTATATATTCCGCACTTGTCATGCAAAATTGACAGATTTTCGCTAGGAAATGACGGAGAAATTTCAGAGTTTAGGGAAAACAGAGCTCGGCTGCGTGGTTATTCCCCTAACCGTGGCTGTTGGGACACCCTGCGCCGCGCTGGTGTAAATTTGTACGGCCGTTGACTCACCCCAGATTGTGACGGGAATTAGGTCAAAGTGTGTCCCAAATGCCGGCAAATTTGGAAATCAAGGAATTTTCCAACCAACTTCAAATTTTGCATGCTCCAAACTGTATATATTCCTCACTTGTCATGCAAAATTGACAGATTTTCGCTGGGAAATGACGGAGAAATTTCAGAGTTTAGGGAAGACGGAGCTCGGCTGCGTGGTTATTCCCCTAACCGTGGCTGTTGGGACACCCTGCGCATGCGCCGCGCTGGTGTACATTTGTACGGCCGTTGACTCACCCCAGATTGTGACGGGAATTAGGTCAAAGTGTGTCCCAAATGCCGGCACATTTGGAAATCAAGGAATTGTCCAACCAACTTCAAATTTTGCATGCTCCAAACTGTATATATTCCGCACTTGTCATGCAAAATTGACAGATTTTCGCTGGGAAATGACGGAGAAATTTCGGAGTTTAGGGAAAACGGAGCTCGGCTGCGTGGTTATTCCCCTAACCGTGGCTATTGGGACACCCTGCGCATGCGCTGGTGTACATTTATACGGCCGTTGACTCACCCCAGATTGTGACGGGAATTAGGTCAAAGTGTGTCCCAAATGCCGGCAAATTTGGAAATCAAGGAATTTTCCAACCAACTTCAAATTTTGCATGCTCCAAACTGTATATATTCCGCACTTGTCATGCAAAATTGACAGATTTTCGCTGGGAAATGACGGAGAAATTTCAGAGTTTAGAGAAAACGGAGCTCGGCTGCGTGGTTATTCCCCTAACCGTGGCTGTTGGGACACCCTGCGCATGCGCTGGTGTACATTTATACGGCCGTTGACTCACCCCAGATTGTGACGGGAATTAGGTCAAAGTGTGTCCCAAATGCCGGCAAATTTGGAAATCAAGGAATTTTCCAACCAACTTCAAATTTTGCATGCTCAAAACTGTATATATTCCGCACTTGTCATGCAAAATTGACAGATTTTCGCTGGGAAATGACGGAGAAATTCCAGAGTTTAGGGAAGACGGAGCTCGGCTGCGTGGTTATTCCCCTAACCGTGGCTGTTGGGACACCCTGCGCATGCGCCGCGCTGGTGTACATTTGTACGGCCGTTGACTCACCCCAGATTGTGACGGGAATTAGGTCAAAGTGTGTCCCAAATGCCGGCACATTTGGAAATCAAGGAATTGTCCAACCAACTTCAAATTTTGCATGCTCCAAACTGTATATATTCCGCACTTGTCATGCAAAATTGACAGATTTTCGCTGGGAAATGACGGAGAAATTTCAGAGTTTAGGGAAAACGGAGCTCGGCTGCGTGGTTATTCCCCTAACCGTGGCTGTTGGGACACCCTGCGCCGCGCTGGTGTACATTTGTACGGCCGTTGACTCACCCCAGATTGTGACGGGAATTAGGTCAAAGTGTGTCCCAAATGCCGGCAAATTTGGAAATCAAGGAATTTTCCAACCAACTTCAAATTTTGCATGCTCCAAACTGTATATATTCCGCACTTGTCATGCAAAATTGACAGATTTTCGCTGGGAAATGACGGAGAAATTTCAGAGTTTAGGGAAAACAGAGCTCGGCTGCGTGGTTATTCCCCTAACCGTGGCTGTTGGGACACCCTGCGCCGCGCTGGTGTACATTTGTACGGCCGTTGACTCACCCCAGATTGTGACGGGAATTAGGTCAAAGTGTGTCCCAAATGCCGGCAAATTTGGAAATCAAGGAATTTTCCAACCAACTTCAAATTTTGCATGCTCCAAACTGTATATATTCCTCACTTGTCATGCAAAATTGACAGATTTTCCCTGGGAAATGACGGAGAAATTTCAGAGTTTAGGGAAGACGGAGCTCGGCTGCGTGGTTATTCCCCTAACCGTGGCTGTTGGGACACCCTGCGCATGCGCCGCGCTGGTGTACATTTGTACGGCCGTTGACTCACCCCAGATTGTGACGGGAATTAGGTCAAAGTGTGTCCCAAATGCCGGCAAATTTGGAAATCAAGGAATTTTCCAACCAACTTCAAATTTTGCATGCTCCAAACTGTATATATTCCTCACTTGTCATGCAAAATTGACAGATTTTCGCTGGGAAATGACGGAGAAATTTCATAGTTTAGGGAAGACGGAGCTCGGCTGCGTGGTTATTCCCCTAACCGTGGCTGTTGGGACACCCTGCGCATGCGCCGCGCTGGTGTACATTTGTACGGCCGTTGACTCACCCCAGATTGTGACGGGAATTAGGTCAAAGTGTGTCCCAAATGCCGGCACATTTGGAAATCAAGGAATTGTCCAACCAACTTCAAATTTCGCATGCTCCAAACTGTATATATTCCGCACTTGTCATGCAAAATTGACAGATTTTCGCTGGGAAATGACGGAGAAATTTCGGAGTTTAGGGAAAACGGAGCTCGGCTGCGTGGTTATTCCCCTAACCGTGGCTGTTGGGACACCCTGCGCATGCGCTGGTGTACATTTCTACGGCCGTTGACTCACCCCAGATTGTGACGGGAATTAGGTCAAAGTGTGTCCCAAATGGCGGCAAATTTGGAAATCAAGGAATTTTCCAACCAACTTCAAATTTTGCATGCTCCAAACTGTATATATTCCGCACTTGTCATGCAAAATTGACAGATTTTCGCTTGGAAATGACGGAGAAATTTCAGAGTTTAGGGAAAACGGAGCTCGGCTGCGTGGTTATTCCCCTAACCGTGGCTGTTGGGACACCCTGCGCCGCGCTGGTGTACATTTGTACGGCCGTTGACTCACCCCAGATTGTGACGGGAATTAGGTCAAAGTGTGTCCCAAATGCCGGCAAATTTGGAAATCAAGGAATTTTCCAACCAACTTCAAATTTTGCATGCTCCAAACTGTATGTATTCCTCACTTGTCATGCAAAATTGACAGATTTTCGCTGGGAAATGACGGAGAAATTTCAGAGTTTAGGGAAAACGGAGCTCGGCTGCGTGGTTATTCCCCTAACCGTGGCTGTTGGGACACCCTGCGCCGCGCTGGTGTACATTTGTACGGCCGTTGACTCACCCCAGATTGTGACGGGAATTAGGTCAAAGTGTGTCCCAAATGCCGGCAAATTTGGAAATCAAGGAATTTTCCAACCAACTTCAAATTTTGCATGCTCCAAACTGTATATATTCCTCACTTGTCATGCAAAATTGACAGATTTTCGCTGGGAAATGACGGAGAAATTTCAGAGTTTAGGGAAGACGGAGCTCGGCTGCGTGGTTAGTCCCCTAACCGTGGCTGTTGGGACACCTGCGCATGCGCCGCGCTGGTGTACATTTGTACGGCCGTTGACTCACCCCAGATTGTGACGGGAATTAGGTCAAAGTGTGTCTCAAATGCCGGCACATTTGGAAATCAAGGAATTGTCCAACCAACTTCAAATTTTGCATGCTCCAAACTGT
This sequence comes from Henricia sp. BOLD:AAB3569, assembly GCA_037783545.1. NCBI lineage: Eukaryota > Metazoa > Echinodermata > Asteroidea > Spinulosida > Echinasteridae > Henricia > Henricia sp. BOLD:AAB3569. The sequence goes on along the minus strand of JBBELK010000077.1, from coordinate 119,368 downwards.
ATATATTCCGCACTTGTCATGCAAAATTGACAGATTTTCGCTGGGAAATGACGGAGAAATTTCAGAGTTTAGGGAAAACGGAGCTCGGCTGCGTGGTTATTCCCCTAACCGTGGCTGTTGGGACACCCTGCGCCGCGCTGGTGTACATTTGTACGGCCGTTGACTCACCCCAGATTGTGACGGGAATTAGGTCAAAGTGTGTCCCAAATGCCGGCAAATTTGGAAATCAAGGAATTTTCCAACCAACTTCAAATTTTGCATGCTCCAAACTGTATATATTCCGCACTTGTCATGCAAAATTGACAGATTTTCGCTGGGAAATGACGGAGAAATTTCAGAGTTTAGGGAAAACAGAGCTCGGCTGCGTGGTTATTCCCCTAACCGTGGCTGTTGGGACACCCTGCGCCGCGCTGGTGTACATTTGTACGGCCGTTGACTCACCCCAGATTGTGACGGGAATTAGGTCAAAGTGTGTCCCAAATGCCGGCAAATTTGGAAATCAAGGAATTTTCCAACCAACTTCAAATTTTGCATGCTCCAAACTGTATATATTCCTCACTTGTCATGCAAAATTGACAGATTTTCGCTGGGAAATGACGGAGAAATTTCAGAGTTTAGGGAAGACGGAGCTCGGCTGCGTGGTTATTCCCCTAACCGTGGCTGTTGGGACACCCTGCGCATGCGCCGCGCTGGTGTACATTTGTACGGCCGTTGACTCACCCCAGATTGTGACGGGAATTAGGTCAAAGTGTGTCCCAAATGCCGGCACATTTGGAAATCAAGGAATTGTCCAACCAACTTCAAATTTTGCATGCTCCAAACTGTATATATTCCGCACTTGTCATGCAAAATTGACAGATTTTCGCTGGGAAATGACGGAGAAATTTCAGAGTTTAGGGAAAACGGAGCTCGGCTGCGTGGTTATTCCCCTAACCGTGGCTGTTGGGACACCCTGCGCCGCGCTGGTGTACATTTGTACGGCCGTTGACTCACCCCAGATTGTGACGGGAATTAGGTCAAAGTGTGTCCCAAATGCCGGCAAATTTGGAAATCAAGGAATTTTCCAACCAACTTCAAATTTTGCATGCTCCAAACTGTATATATTCCTCACTTGTCATGCAAAATTGACAGATTTTCGCTGGGAAATGACGGAGAAATTTCAGAGTTTAGGGAAGACGGAGCTCGGCTGCGTGGTTATTCCCCTAACCGTGGCTGTTGGGACACCCTGCGCATGCGCCGCGCTGGTGTACATTTGTACGGCCGTTGACTCACCCCAGATTGTGACGGGAATTAGGTCAAAGTGTGTCCCAAATGCCGGCACATTTGGAAATCAAGGAATTGTCCAACCAACTTCAAATTTTGCATGCTCCAAACTGTATATATTCCGCACTTGTCATGCAAAATTGACAGATTTTCGCTGGGAAATGACGGAGAAATTTCAGAGTTTAGGGAAAACGGAGCTCGGCTGCGTGGTTATTCCCCTAACCGTGGCTGTTGGGACACCCTGCGCCGCGCTGGTGTACATTTGTACGGCCGTTGACTCACCCCAGATTGTGACGGGAATTAGGTCAAAGTGTGTCCCAAATGCCGGCAAATTTGGAAATCAAGGAATTTTCCAACCAACTTCAAATTTTGCATGCTCCAAACTGTATATATTCCGCACTTGTCATGCAAAATTGACAGATTTTCGCTGGGAAATGACGGAGAAATTTCAGAGTTTAGGGAAAACGGAGCTCGGCTGCGTGGTTATTCCCCTAACCGTGGCTGTTGGGACACCCTGCGCCGCGCTGGTGTACATTTCTACGGCCGTTGACTCACCCCAGATTGTGACGGGAATTAGGTCAAAGTGTGTCCCAAATGCCGGCAAATTTGGAAATCAAGGAATTTTCCAACCAACTTCAAATTTTGCATGCTCCAAACTGTATATATTCCGCACTTGTCATGCAAAATTGACAGATTTTCGCTGGGAAATGACGGAGAAATTTCAGAGTTTAGGGAAAACCGAGCTCGGCTGCGTGGTTATTCCCCTAACCGTGGCTGTTGGGACACCCTGCGCATGCGCCGCGCTGGTGTACATTTGTACGGCCGTTGACTCACCCCAGATTGTGACGGGAATTAGGTCAAAGTGTGTCCCAAATGCCGGCAAATTTGGAAATCAAGGAATTTTCCAACCAACTTCAAATTTTGCATGCTCCAAACTGTATATATTCCGCACTTGTCATGCAAAATTGACAGATTTTCGCTGGGAAATGACGGAGAAATTTCAGAGTTTAGAGAAAACGGAGCTCGGCTGCGTGGTTATTCCCCTAACCGTGGCTGTTGGGACACCCTGCGCATGCTCTGGTGTACATTTATACGGCCGTTGACTCACCCCAGATTGTGACGGGAATTAGGTCAAAGTGTGTCCCAAATGCCGGCAAATTTGGAAATCAAGGAATTGTCCAACCAACTTCAAATTTTGCATGCTCAAAACTGTATATATTCCGCACTTGTCATGCAAAATTGACAGATTTTCGCTGGGAAATGACGGAGAAATTTCAGAGTTTAGGGAAAACGGAGCTCGGCTGCGTGGTTATTCCCCTAACCGTGGCTGTTGGGACACCCTGCGCCGCGCTGGTGTACATTTCTACGGCCGTTGACTCACCCCAGATTGTGACGGGAATTAGGTCAAAGTGTGTCCCAAATGCCGGCAAATTTGGAAATCAAGGAATTTTCCAACCAACTTCAAATTTTGCATGCTCCAAACTGTATATATTCCTCACTTGTCATGCAAAATTGACAGATTTTCGCTGGGAAATTACGGAGAAATTTCAGAGTTTAGGGAAGACGGAGCTCGGCTGCGTGGTTATTCCCCTAACCGTGGCTGTTGGGACACCCTGCGCATGCGCCGCGCTGGTGTACATTTGTACGGCCGTTGACTCACCCCAGATTGTGACGGGAATTATAAATTCTCTTAGCATGAATATAGAAAGAGAATTGCTATCTCATTGAAGTGTGAGAGCACCTGTTGGTGGGTGTGTTTTGGAAGGTTTGTGCACTGGTGCGTGGAATGTGACGTGCAAAGCGGCACGCATGCTGGGCTGTTGCAAGTCATTCGCAGTCACCGCGTCGTATAGTTCATTTCGTCTTGTCTCTTCTCCGTTCTTTCCACGTCGTCTGTTTGAATATGCAACAATCAGACAGAATGTTCCAGCTTCAAGCGACACTTGAATGAAACATCCCCACGCTTTGTCAGCTACAAGGGGGCCGCAACAAACCGAGTCAACGAGATTTGCTCAAACGCGTATAGCCTAATAGTATAGGGCATGGGCATTTCAGTCCTGAACGAGGCATGGTCAACTACTGAATTCCTTCCGAGCATTTCTACTTGTGTCCAAAGACGGCAGAGGATGCCAGTAATAATGTTGAGATAAGTATACCCTTTTTTCATTAAACTACTTATATGAAATGTACGGGTTGATTTGGGAAGCAAAGAGGTTAAACGGAACCAATTTGTTATATGAAGAATTTTTAACTGCATGCGATAGATCTAGATCGTGCAAGTTTGGTTTACGAAATTCCTCGAAAAACGACCATTGCGAGACACATCTTTAGGTGTGCAATGTTTTTTGGCTCTTATCCCGTACTCCTTGGGGTGTTTATAGAATCATATTGATTTGAGGATTGATGAGTGTCGGGGTCGAAACCAGGTTGAAACAAAACCCTACTCATGCAAACATTTTTGAACAATAGGTTGCATACATTTTTGGAGATTTTTTTCTGTATCTATCAATTTTGGCTTGGAATGACGACGGGCTAAGGAATTTTGCAACCATTGCGTTCGGTTTCGGGATATTTTAACAGCAAGTCGCTTCAAGCGCGGTAATCGCTGATAACACTGCCGAGCAGGGATCGCGCAGAGATTTCATTAATGCGCCACGCGATTGGCCTGATCGTAACATTACCATATGTCTCGCATAGCGCAGATCTATTTCCCGTATCATGTCTAAAAATCAGTGCCGCAAAGGATAGCGATTTTACATTAAGATACTTTGGAGAGTGGTTTGAAATGTTTACCAAATTGCAGAGATTTCATTAATTTTCATTACACCGCAACCAAAGACCAGACAGCAGGCATAACGCGTCTAGGCGGATGGAAATTTGTGAACCACAAATCACGATTTACGCAAAGTCACAAGCTGGAAGCTAGTTTAAATATAGGACCTATGCTGTACCATTTAGCGCCCGAATCGGCGGGTATATACGACAGCCAATATATGGTCCGGAATACGAAATCCGGGTCACACAATTTAAGGGCGGAATTGCCTTAATCTCGTTCGTAGTTTGCAAAGCCCACGAGGGGCTTTCGTTGTGTAAAATAGTCCACGAGGGACATCTTCAGACCATGGGCGTCTATGGCGAGTTGATCATGCCAGACAATCCGTACGTTGCAATGTTTGCAGGTATATGTATTCGACAAGGAAAACCTTTGACATTTTTAGATTCGATCCGTATGTTTTATACACTGTTGCGAAGGTTTAAGTCTGTGTGCTTGATACACCGGTGGGGGGTAGGGATGATCCCCATGTGTTTTATACGTTGTTATAATTGATTTTTGTGAATCACAAATCACGATTTACGCAAAGGCATGAGCTAAAAGCTACTATACATGTAGGCTACGCTGTTTTATTTAGCGCTCGAGTCGAAGGGCATGCTCAGACAGCCAAATTAAGGTCCGAAATACGATATTCAAGTTATACAACGTAAGGTCGGAATTGCCTTAATTTCGTTCGTAGTTTGCAAAGCCCACGACGGGCTTTCGTTGTGTATAATAGTCCACGAGTGACATATTCAGACCACGAGCGTCTATGGCAAGTTGATCAAGCCAGTATGTTGCAATGTTTGCATGTATGTATTCGACAAGGAAAACCTTTGACATTTTTAGACCCGATCCGTATGTTTTACACACTGTTGCGAAGGTTTAAGTCTATATGCTTGATACACTGATGCGGGGTAGAGATGATCCCCATGTGTTTTATACGTTGTTATAATTGATTTTTGTCAATCACAAATCACGATTTACGCAAAGTCATAAGCTGAAGTTAGTATACACGTATAGGCTACGCTGTTCTATTTAGCGCCCGAGTCGACGGTTATGCTCAGACAGCCAAATTATGGTCCGAAATATGAAATTCAAGTTACACAATGTAAGGTCGGGATTGTTTTAATCTCGTTTGTAGTTTGCAAAGCCCACGACAATTTTCATTGTGTATAATAATACACGAGTGACATCTGCAGACCATGAGCGTCTATGGCAAATTGATAAAGCTAGACGGGCCGTTGCAATGCTTGCATGTATCAGATATTCGACGGAAAAGGAAAATCTTTGATATTTTTAGACTCGATCCGTATGTTTTATACACCGTCGCGAAGGTCTAAGCCCGTATACTTGATACACTGAGGTGTAGGGATGATGTCCATGTGTTTTATATGTTATAAACATTTTAGTCCCACGTGGTTTTACGCAGTGTTGGGTATGGGTGAGCATGAATTTAGACGATGAGCTCGGATTACCCCGCTTTTGTTTAGGCGGATTGAGCCTTTGTCTGGGTTCGTATCGTATAAGAAAACCATGGTCCTTTCAAACCAAGACATATGGTTTTCGTATGTTCATACACAGAAGTGGACCCAGTGACATGAACACACGAGTCCCGTGTAACGTTCGTTGGTGAATCCGGCAGTCCCGATTGACTGTTTTTGGATGAACATAGCGGACACGCTAGTATAATATAATTGATTTGTTCCTTCCCTAAAGTTCTTCTTTTACTTCCAGTCACTATGGAGGATGACATTTGAAAGGAATTCCGATTTCATCAAAGCCGAGAGGGCGACACTAGCCAACCGCACGGACCGGGGAAAGAGCATCAGCTTCAAGGCCTTCGCAATCGGCATTATGTTATGGTCCCACATTTCAGTCAGCACTGGTTCCTGAAGAAACTTTCATTGAGTCAGTCTTGGGTAGCACGCACAACGCCGTCTCTAATCCTAACGTCTCTAAAGGGTGCCTTTCCGGGGAGAAGCTGTCAAATTTAAGACTGATCCTCTACGAAAGTGGCCAACATGTATCGTTAGCAGACATTCACAGTGCGTTTTAAGTCAACTCGTTTATCATCCCTTTGCCGACCTCATGGTATCACTTTCAGTAAAAGGAAATTCGAACAAGGACAATTTTGCAAGGTCGGGCATCCCCCACGCATTACCCGGACGTTGGTTTATGGAGTCTTGAAAACGAGCTTCGTACATTACTAGCCACAGACAGCTTCAAGTTGTTGGCCGTCATATAGCCCCGTACGCCGGATGTGCACCTTTTCCCGAGTACACGCAGTTGTAGCTCCGAGGTGCATCGGAAACCGATTTAGTATCACACGCCAATGCGGAAGAGGGCCAGTGGCAGAATGGATTTCTAGTATTCTAACAAGTTATCATTATCTCGTGATATAAAATGTTAAGGTGTTGCATGGAATTATTACCGCTAGAGTATAAACAAATCAGTTTTCCCTCGCCTTCCATGCGAACTTTGTCCTCGCAATATAGAGCAATCTACTTAAAGTGGGCGTAGGTGACTGCAACATCCCAGAATAAAACAGATAAAATATAGTTCTGATGTCACGTTGTTTGATTTCATGTTACGTACATCGGGGCTGAAATGAGATTTATAAATTCTCTTAGCATGAATATAGAAAGAGAATTGCTATCTCATTGAAGTGTGAGAGCACCTGTTGGTGGGTGTGTTTTTGAAGGTTTGTGCACTGGTGCGTGGAATGTGACGTGCAAAGCGGCACGCATGCTGGGCTGTTGCAAGTCATTCGCAGTCACCGCGTCGTATAGTTCATTTTTTCAAGAAAGAGGGTTACACTCTTGTACGGTTTCATATCACTTCCATCTTTTATCTAAAAAGGTCTTAATTCCATGTCCGCATACTTTTGTTCTTTTAACCCCGATTGCCCGGGGAATATGGTTTAACACAAGATGTGTATTAATTTTATTACGTAACCTTTCGGTATTAGCATGACATTTGGCAAGTTCAGTAGCCAAAGATTCCCCGAGTATACTGAGCACAATATTTAAAGAGTTGTCAAATTAGTGTGCGCATGACGCATATAAATTGAATTAGGGTGCGTTTGCAAAAGTGTCATCTTAACACTGAAGTAGTATGTGGTTCATCGCATGCATTTTCTTTCAATATTGAGGGGCAATTTGGTCACTTCGCAGATAGGACACCGCACAACACAGGCCGTGTAGTCTTTTTAACAGCCTCTGTATGGTCAAAAATGAACAACTTAATAATAGTACTTAACAGATAACGTTATATTTCGTTCATTCTTATTTTCCTCGAGAAATACTACCCTGGAGTCAACCAGTACGATTCTGGCTATTCGATCGCCTGAGGGGGTCAGATAGGAATTTTACAGAGTATTTTTTCCCGCATTATCAATTTGCAGGTTTTATCTCTGTTTTTTCGCCTATCTCAGGGTATAGGGGCAGATTGGTTGGGTTCGGACGGTGTGGTTCGTGGATGTGGGTCCGGCTGGTGTGGTGGTTAGGGTGGCCAGTTGTGTTGGTTGGGGTGGCCGGTCGTATTGGTTGAGGTGGCTGGTTCGTATCGATTAACCAATGCGGATTGGGCATTTTAGCCGTTGTGATTGGTTGTTTTGACCGATATGTTGGTCGGGCGGGCATTATCTACCGGCCGTGTTGGTCGGATTTAACCAGTCTGTCTTTGGACCATTTTTGTGCCAACTTTTTCTTTTAGAAATTCACTAATGTTGTTTCAACTAGTTTGATAAATCGTGATCGAGCTTTTCCAGAGCGAGATTTTTGTGTTTATTACGTGTATAAAGTTTTAAGTGGGCCTACTTAAAGTGGGCGTAGGTGACTGCAACATCCCAGAATAAAACAGATAAAATATAGTTCTGATGTCACGTTGTTTGATTTCATGTTACGTACATCGGGGCTGAAATGAGATTTAGGTCAAAGTGTGTCCCAAATGCCGGCACATTTGGAAATCAAGGAATTGTCCAACCAACTTCAAATTTTGCATGCTCCAAACTGTATATATTCCGCACTTGTCATGCAAAATTGACAGATTTTCGCTGGGAAATGACGGAGAAATTTCGGAGTTTAGGGAAAACGGAGCTCGGCTGCGTGGTTATTCCCCTAACCGTGGCTGTTGGGACACCCTGCGCATGCGCTGGTGTACATTTCTACGGCCGTTGACTCACCCCAGATTGTGACGGGAATTAGGTCAAAGTGTGTCCCAAATGCCGGCAAATTTGGAAATCAAGGAATTTTCCAACCAACTTCAAATTTTGCATGCTCCAAACTGTATATATTCCGCACTTGTCATGCAAAATTGACAGATTTTCGCTGGGAAATGACGGAGAAATTTCAGAGTTTAAGGAAAACGGAGCTCGGCTGCGTGGTTATTCCCCTAACCGTGGCTGTTGGGACACCCTGCACCGCGCTGGTGTACATTTGTACGGCCGTTGACTCACCCCAGATTGTGACGGGAATTAGGTCAAAGTGTGTCCCAAATGCCGGCAAATTTGGAAATCAAGGAATTTTCCAACCAACTTCAAATTTTGCATGCTCCAAACTGTATATATTCCTCACTTGTCATGCAAAATTGACAGATTTTCGCTGGGAAATGACGGAGAAATTTCAGAGTTTAGGGAAGACGGAGCTCGGCTGCGTGGTTATTCCCCTAACCGTGGCTGTTGGGACACCCTGCGCATGCGCCGCGCTGGTGTACATTTGTACGGCCGTTGACTCACCCCAGATTGTGACGGGAATTAGGTCAAAGTGTGTCCCAAATGCCGGCACATTTGGAAATCAAGGAATTGTCCAACCAACTTCAAATTTTGCATGCTCCAAACTGTATATATTCCGCACTTGTCATGCAAAATTGACAGATTTTCGCTGGGAAATGACGGAGAAATTTCAGAGTTTAGGGAAAACGGAGCTCGGCTGCGTGGTTATTCCCCTAACCGTGGCTGTTGGGACACCCTGCGCCGCGCTGGTGTACATTTGTACGGCCGTTGACTCACCCCAGATTGTGACGGGAATTAGGTCAAAGTGTGTCCCAAATGCCGGCAAATTTGGAAATCAAGGAATTTTCCAACCAACTTCAAATTTTGCATGCTCCAAACTGTATATATTCCGCACTTGTCATGCAAAATTGACAGATTTTCGCTGGGAAATGACGGAGAAATTTCAGAGTTTAGGGAAAACAGAGCTCGGCTGCGTGGTTATTCCCCTAACCGTGGCTGTTGGGACACCCTGCGCCGCGCTGGTGTACATTTGTACGGCCGTTGACTCACCCCAGATTGTGACGGGAATTAGGTCAAAGTGTGTCCCAAATGCCGGCAAATTTGGAAATCAAGGAATTTTCCAACCAACTTCAAATTTTGCATGCTCCAAACTGTATATATTCCTCACTTGTCATGCAAAATTGACAGATTTTCGCTGGGAAATGACGGAGAAATTTCAGAGTTTAGGGAAGACGGAGCTCGGCTGCGTGGTTATTCCCCTAACCGTGGCTGTTGGGACACCCTGCGCATGCGCCGCGCTGGTGTACATTTGTACGGCCGTTGACTCACCCCAGATTGTGACGGGAATTAGGTCAAAGTGTGTCCCAAATGCCGGCACATTTGGAAATCAAGGAATTGTCCAACCAACTTCAAATTTTGCATGCTCCAAACTGTATATATTCCGCACTTGTCATGCAAAATTGACAGATTTTCGCTGGGAAATGACGGAGAAATTTCTGAGTTTAGGGAAAACGGAGCTCGGCTGCGTGGTTATTCCCCTAACCGTGGCTGTTGGGACACCCTGCGCATGCGCTGGTGTACATTTGTACGGCCGTTGACTCACCCCAGATTGTGACGGGAATTAGGTCAAAGTGTGTCCCAAATGCCGGCAAATTTGGAAATCAAGGAATTTTCCAACCAACTTCAAATTTTGCACGCTCCAAACTGTATATATTCCGCACTTGTCATGCAAAATTGACAGATTTTCGCTGGGAAATGACGGAGAAATTTTAGAGTTTAGGGAAAACGGAGCTCGGCTGCGTGGTTATTCCCCTAACCGTGGCTGTTGGGACACCCTGCGCCGCGCTGGTGTACATTTGTACGGCCGTTGACTCACCCCAGATTGTGACGGGAATTAGGTCAAAGTGTGTCCCAAATGCCGGCAAATTTGGAAATCAAGGAATTTTCCAACCAACTTCAAATTTTGCATGCTCCAAACTGTATATATTCCGCACTTGTCATGCAAAATTGACAGATTTTCGCTGGGAAATGACGGAGAAATTTCAGAGTTTAGGGAAAACGGAGCTCGGCTGCGTGGTTATTCCCCTAACCGTGGCTGTTGGGACACCCTGCGCCGCGCTGGTGTACATTTCTACGGCCGTTGACTCACCCCAGATTGTGACGGGAATTAGGTCAAAGTGTGTCCCAAATGCCGGCAAATTTGGAAATCAAGGAATTTTCCAACCAACTTCAAATTTTGCATGCTCCAAACTGTATATATTCCGCACTTGTCATGCAAAATTGACAGATTTTCGCTGGGAAATGACGGAGAAATTTCAGAGTTTAGGGAAAACCGAGCTCGGCTGCGTGGTTATTCCCCTAACCGTGGCTGTTGGGACACCCTGCGCATGCGCCGCGCTGGTGTACATTTGTACGGCCGTTGACTCACCCCAGATTGTGACGGGAATTAGGTCAAAGTGTGTCCCAAATGCCGGCAAATTTGGAAATCAAGGAATTTTCCAACCAACTTCAAATTTTGCATGCTCCAAACTGTATATATTCCGCACTTGTCATGCAAAATTGACAGATTTTCGCTGGGAAATGACGGAGAAATTTCAGAGTTTAGAGAAAACGGAGCTCGGCTGCGTGGTTATTCCCCTAACCGTGGCTGTTGGGACACCCTGCGCATGCGCTGGTGTACATTTATACGGCCGTTGACTCACCCCAGATTGTGACGGGAATTAGGTCAAAGTGTGTCCCAAATGCCGGCAAATTTGGAAATCAAGGAATTTTCCAACCAACTTCAAATTTTGCATGCTCAAAACTGTATATATTCCGCACTTGTCATGCAAAATTGACAGATTTTCGCTGGGAAATGACGGAGAAATTTCAGAGTTTAGGGAAAACGGAGCTCGGCTGCGTGGTTATTCCCCTAACCGTGGCTGTTGGGACACCCTGCGCCGCGCTGGTGTACATTTCTACGGCCGTTGACTCACCCCAGATTGTGACGGGAATTAGGTCAAAGTGTGTCCCAAATGCCGGCAAATTTGGAAATCAAGGAATTTTCCAACCAACTTCAAATTTTGCATGCTCCAAACTGTATATATTCCTCACTTGTCATGCAAAATTGACAGATTTTCGCTGGGAAATGACGGAGAAATTTCAGAGTTTAGGGAAGACGGAGCTCGGCTGCGTGGTTATTCCCCTAACCGTGGCTGTTGGGACACCCTGCGCATGCGCCGCGCTGGTGTACATTTGTACGGCCGTTGACTCACCCCAGATTGTGACGGGAATTAGGTCAAAGTGTGTCCCAAATGCCGGCACATTTGGAAATCAAGGAATTGTCCAACCAACTTCAAATTTTGCATGCTCCAAACTGTATATATTCCGCACTTGTCATGCAAAATTGACAGATTTTCGCTGGGAAATGACGGAGAAATTTCAGAGTTTAGGGAAAACGGAGCTCGGCTGCGTGGTTATTCCCCTAACCGTGGCTGTTGGGACACCCTGCGCATGCGCCGCGCTGGTGTACATTTGTACGGCCGTTGACTCACCCCAGATTGTGACGGGAATTAGGTCAAAGTGTGTCCCAAATGCCGGCAAATTTGGAAATCAAGGAATTTTCCAACCAACTTCAAATTTTGCATGCTCCAAACTGTATATATTCCGCACTTGTCATGCAAAATTGACAGATTTTCGCTGGGAAATGACGGAGAAATTTCAGAGTTTAGGGAAAACGGAGCTCGGCTGCGTGGTTATTTCCCTAACCGTGGCTGTTGGGACACCCTGCGCATGCGCCTCGCTGGTGTACATTTGTACGGCCGTTGACTCACCCCAGATTGTGACGGGAATTAGGTCAAAGTGTGTCCCAAATGCCGGCAAATTTGGAAATCAAGGAATTTTCCAACCAACTTCAAATTTTGCATGCTCCAAACTGTATATATTCCGCACTTGTCATGCAAAATTGACAGATTTTCGCTGGGAAATGACGGAGAAATTTCAGAGTTTAGGGAAAACGGAGCTCGGCTGCGTGGTTATTCCCCTAACCGTGGCTGTTGGGACACCCTGCGCATGCGCCGCGCTGGTGTACATTTGTACGGCCGTTGACTCACCCCAGATTGTGACGGGAATTAGGTCAAAGTGTGTCCCAAATGCCGGCAAATTTGGAAATCAAGGAATTTTCCAACCAACTTCAAATTTTGCATGCTCCAAACTGTATATATTCCGCACTTGTCATGCAAAATTGACAGATTTTCGCTGGGAAATGACGAAGAAATTTCAGAGTTTAGAGAAAACGGAGCTCGGCTGCGTGGTTATTCCCCTAACCGTGGCTGTTGGGACACCCTGCGCCGCGCTGGTGTACATTTGTACGGCCGTTGACTCAACCCAGATTGTGACGGGAATTAGGTCAAAGTGTGTCCCAAATGCCGGCAAATTTGGAAATCAAGGAATTTTCCAACCAACTTCAAATTTTGCATGCTCCAAACTGTATATATTCCGCACTTGTCATGCAAAATTGACAGATTTTCGCTGGGAAATGACGGAGAAATTTCAGAGTTTAGGGAAAACGGAGCTCGGCTGCGTGGTTATTCCCCTAACCGTGGCTGTTGGGACACCCTGCGCATGCGCCTCGCTGGTGTACATTTGTACGGCCGTTGACTCACCCCAGATTGTGACGGGAATTAGGTCAAAGTGTGTCCCAAATGCCGGCAAATTTGGAAATCAAGGAATTTTCCAACCAACTTCAAATTTTGCATGCTCCAAACTGTATATATTCCGCACTTGTCATGCAAAATTGACAGATTTTCGCTGGGAAATGACGGAGAAATTTCAGAGTTTAGGGAAAACGGAGCTCGGCTGCGTGGTTATTCCCCTAACCGTGGCTGTTGGGACACCCTGCGCATGCGCCGCGCTGGTGTACATTTGTACGGCCGTTGACTCACCCCAGATTGTGACGGGAATTAGGTCAAAGTGTGTCCCAAATGCCGGCAAATTTGGAAATCAAGGAATTTTCCAACCAACTTCAAATTTTGCATGCTCCAAACTGTATATATTCCGCACTTGTCATGCAAAATTGACAGATTTTCGCTGGGAAATGACGGAGAAATTTCAGAGTTTAGAGAAAACGGAGCTCGGCTGCGTGGTTATTCCCCTAACCGTGGCTGTTGGGACACCCTGCGCCGCGCTGGTGTACATTTGTACGGCCGTTGACTCAACCCAGATTGTGACGGGAATTAGGTCAAAGTGTGTCCCAAATGCCGGCAAATTTGGAAATCAAGGAATTTTCCAACCAACTTCAAATTGTGCATGCTCCAAACTGTATATATTCCGCACGTGTCATGCAGAATTGACAGATTTTCGCTGGGAAATGACGGAGAAATTTCAGAGTTTAGGGAAAACGGAGCTCGGCTGCGTGGTTATTCCCCTAACCGTGGCTGTTGGGACACCCTGCGCATGCGCCGCGCTGGTGTACATTTGTACAGCCGTTGACTCACCCCAGATTGTGACGGGAATTAGGTCAAAGTGTGTCCCAAATGCCGGCAAATTTGGAAATCAAGGAATTTTCCAACCAACTTCAAATTTTGCATGCTCCAAACTGTATATATTCCGCACTTGTCATGCAAAATTGACAGATTTTCGCTGGGAAATGACGGAGAAATTTCAGAGTTTAGGGAAAACAGAGCTCGGCTGCGTGGTTATTCCCTAACCGTGGCTGTTGGGACACCCTGCGCATGCGCCGCGCTGGTGTACATTTGTACAGCCGTTGACTCACCCCAGATTGTGACGGGAATTAGGTCAAAGTGTGTCCCAAATGCCGGCAAATTTGGAAATCAAGGAATTTTCCAACCAACTTCAAATTTTGCATGCTCCAAACTGTATATATTCCGCACTTGTCATGCAAAATTGACAGATTTTCGCTGGGAAATGACGGAGAAATTTCAGAGTTTAGGGAAAACAGAGCTCGGCTGCGTGGTTATTCCCCTAACCGTGGCTGTTGGGACACCCTGCGCCGCGCTGGTGTACATTTGTACGGCCGTTGACTCACCCCAGATTGTGACGGGAATTAGGTCAAAGTGTGTCCCAAATGCCGGCAAATTTGGAAATCAAGGAATTTTCCAACCAACTTCAAATTTTGCATGCTCCAAACTGTATATATTCCGCACTTGTCATGCAAAATTGACAGATTTTCGCTGGGAAATGACGGAGAAATTTCAGAGTTTAGGGAAAACGGAGCTCGGCTGCGTGGTTATTCCCCTAACCGTGGCTGTTGGGACACACTGCGCATGCGCCTCGCTGGTGTACATTTGTACGGCCGTTGACTCACCCCAGATTGTGACGGGAATTAGGTCAAAGTGTGTCCCAAATGCCGGCAAATTTGGAAATCAAGGAATTTTCCAACCAACTTCAAATTTTGCATGCTCCAAACTGTATATATTCCGCACTTGTCATGCAAAATTGACAGATTTTCGCTGGGAAATGACGGAGAAATTTCAGAGTTTAGGGAAAACGGAGCTCGGCTGCGTGGTTATTCCCCTAACCGTGGCTGTTGGGACACCCTGCGCATGCGCCGCGCTGGTGTACATTTGTACGGCCGTTGACTCACCCCAGATTGTGACGGGAATTAGGTCAAAGTGTGTCCCAAATGCCGGCAAATTTGGAAATCAAGGAATTTTCCAACCAACTTCAAATTTTGCATGCTCCAAACTGTATATATTCCGCACTTGTCATGCAAAATTGACAGATTTTCGCTGGGAAATGACGGAGAAATTTCAGAGTTTAGGGAAAACGGAGCTCGGCTGCGTGGTTATTCCCCTAACCGTGGCTGTTGGGACACCCTGCGCCGCGCTGGTGTACATTTGTACGGCCGTTGACTCAACCCAGATTGTGACGGGAATTAGGTCAAAGTGTGTCCCAAATGCCGGCAAATTTGGAAATCAAGGAATTTTCCAACCAACTTCAAATTGTGCATGCTCCAAACTGTATATATTCCGCACTTGTCATGCAAAATTGACAGATTTTCGCTGGGAAATGACGGAGAAATTTCAGAGTTTAGGAAAAACGGAGCTCGGCTGCGTGGTTATTCCCCTAACCGTGGCTGTTGGGACACCCTGCGCATGCGCCGCGCTGGTATACATTTGTACGGCCGTTGACTCACCCCAGATTGTGACGGGAATTAGGTCAAAGTGTGTCCCAAATGCCGGCAAATTTGGAAATCAAGGAATTTTCCAACCAACTTCAAATTTTGAATGCTCCAAACTGTATATATTCCGCACTTGTCATGCAAAATTGACAGATTTTCGCTGGGAAATGACGGAGAAATTTCAGAGTTTAGGGAAAACGGAGCTCGGCTGCGTGGTTATTCCCCTAACCGTGGCTGTTGGGACACCCTGCGCATGCGCCGCGCTGGTGTACTTTTGTACGGCCGTTGACTCACCCCAGATTGTGACGAGAATTAGGTCAAAGTGTGTCCCAAATGCCGGCAAATTTGGAAATCAAGGAATTTTTCAACCAACTTCAAATTTTGCATGCTCCAAACTGTATATATTCCGCACTTGTCATGCAAAATTGACAGATTTTCGCTGGGAAATGACGGAGAAATTTCAGAGTTTAGGGAAAACGGAGCTCGGCTGCGTGGTTATTCCCCTAACCGTGGCTGTTGGGACACCCTGCGCCGCGCTGGTGTACATTTGTACGGCCGTTGACTCACCCCAGATTGTGACGGGAATTAGGTCAAAGTGTGTCCCAAATGCCGGCAAATTTGGAAATCAAGGAATTTTCCAACCAACTTCAAATGTTGCATGCTCCAAACTGTATATATTCCGCACTTGTCATGCAAAATTGACAGATTTTCGCTGGGAAATGACGGAGAAATTTCAGAGTTTAGGGAAAACGGAGCTCGGCTGCGTGGTTATTCCCCTAACCGTGGCTGTTGGGACACCCTGCGCCGCGCTGGTGTACATTTGTACGGCCGTTGACTCACCCCAGATTGTGACGGGAATTAGGTCAAAGTGTGTTCCAAATGCCGGCAAATTTGGAAATCAAGGAATTTTCCAACCAACTTCAAATTTTGCATGCTCCAAACTGTATATATTCCGCACTTGTCATGCAAAATTGACAGATTTTCGCTGGGAAATGACGGAGAAATTTCAGAGTTTAGGGAAAACGGAGCTCGGCTGCGTGGTTATTCCCCTAACCGTGGCTGTTGGGACACCCTGCGCATGCGCCGCGCTGGTGTACATTTGTACGGCCGTTGACTCACCCCAGATTGTGACGGGAATTAGGTCAAAGTGTGTCCCAAATGCCGGCAAATTTGGAAATCAAGGAATTTTCCAACCAACTTCAAATTTTGCATGCTCCAAACTGTATATATTCCGCACTTGTCATGCAAAATTGACAGATTTTCGCTGGGAAATGACGGAGAAATTTCAGAGTTTAGGGAAAACGGAGCTCGGCTGCGTGGTTATTCCCCTAACCGTGGCTGTTGGGACACCCTGCGCCGCGCTGGTGTACATTTGTACGGCCGTTGACTCACCCCAGATTGTGACGGGAATTAGGTCAAAGTGTGTCCCAAATGCCGGCAAATTTGGAAATCAAGGAATTTTCCAACCAACTTCAAATTTTGCATGCTCCAAACTGTATATATTCCGCACGTGTCATGCAAAATTGACAGATTTTCGCTGGGAAATGACGGAGAAATTTCAGAGTTTAGGGAAAACGAAGCTCGGCTGCGTGGTTATTCCCCTAACCGTGGCTGTTGGGACACCCTGCGCATGCGCCGCGCTGGTGTACATTTGTACGGCCGTTGACTCACCCCAGATTGTGACGGGAATTAGGTCAAAGTGTGTCCCAAATGCCGGCAAATTTGGAAATCAAGGAATTTTCCAACCAACTTCAAATTTTGCATGCTCCAAACTGTATATATTCCGCACTTGTCATGCAAAATTGACAGATTTTCGCTGGGAAATGACGGAGAAATTTCAGAGTTTAGGGAAAACGGAGCTCGGCTGCGTGGTTATTCCCCTCACCGTGGCTGTTGGGACACCCTGCGCATGCGCCGCGCTGGTGTACATTTGTACGGCCGTTGACTCACCCCAGATTGTGACGGGAATTAGGTCAAAGTGTGTCCCAAATGCCGGCAAATTTGGAAATCAAGGAATTTTCCAACCAACTTCAAATTTTGCATGCTCCAAACTGTATATATTCCGCACTTGTCATGCAAAATTGACAGATTTTCGCTGGGAAATGACGGAGAAATTTCAGAGTTTAGGGAAAACGGAGCTCGGCTGCGTGGTTATTCCCCTAACCGTGGCTGTTGGGACACCCTGCGCATGCGCCTCGCTGGTGTACATTTGTACGGCCGTTGACTCACCCCAGATTGTGACGGGAATTAGGTCAAAGTGTGTCCCAAATGCCGGCAAATTTGGAAATCAAGGAATTTTCCAACCAACTTCAAATTTTGCATGCTCCAAACTGTATATATTCCGCACTTGTCATGCAAAATTGACAGATTTTCGCTGGGAAATGACGGAGAAATTTCAGAGTTTAGGGAAAACGGAGCTCGGCTGCGTGGTTATTCCCCTAACCGTGGCTGTTGGGACACCCTGCGCATGCGCCGCGCTGGTGTACATTTGTACGGCCGTTGACTCACCCCAGATTGTGACGGGAATTAGGTCAAAGTGTGTTCCAAATGCCGGCAAATTTGGAAATCAAGGAATTTTCCAACCAACTTCAAATTTTGCATGCTCCAAACTGTATATATTCCGCACTTGTCATGCAAAATTGACAGATTTTCGCTTGGAAATGACGGAGAAATTTCAGAGTTTAGGGAAAACGAAGCTCGGCTGCGTGGTTATTCCCCTAACCGTGGCTGTTGGGACACCCTGCGCATGCGCCGCGCTGGTGTACATTTGTACAGCCGTTGACTCACCCCAGATTGTGACGGGAATTAGGTCAAAGTGTGTCCCAAATGCCGGCAAATTTGGAAATCAAGGAATTTTCCAACCAACTTCAAATTTTGCATGCTCCAAACTGTATATATTCCGCACTTGTCATGCAAAATTGACAGATTTTCGCTGGGAAATGACGGAGAAATTTCAGAGTTTAGGGAAAACGGAGCTCGGCTGCGTGGTTATTCCCCTAACCGTGGCTGTTGGGACACCCTGCGCCGCGCTGGTGTACATTTGTACGGCCGTTGACTCAACCCAGATTGTGACGGGAATTAGGTCAAAGTGTGTCCCAAATGCCGGCCAATTTGGAAATCAAGGAATTTTCCAACCAACTTCAAATTGTGCATGCTCCAAACTGTATATATTCCGCACTTGTCATGCAAAATTGACAGATTTTCGCTGGGAAATGACGGAGAAATTTCAGAGTTTAGGAAAAACGGAGCTCGGCTGCGTGGTTATTCCCCTAACCGTGGCTGTTGGGACACCCTGCGCATGCGCCGCGCTGGTATACATTTGTACGGCCGTTGACTCACCCCAGATTGTGACGGGAATTAGGTCAAAGTGTGTCCCAAATGCCGGCAAATTTGGAAATCAAGGAATTTTCCAACCAACTTCAAATTTTGAATGCTCCAAACTGTATATATTCCGCACTTGTCATGCAAAATTGACAGATTTTCGCTGGGAAATGACGGAGAAATTTCAGAGTTTAGGGAAAACGGAGCTCGGCTGCGTGGTTATTCCCCTAACCGTGGCTGTTGGGACACCCTGCGCATGCGCCGCGCTGGTGTACATTTGTACGGCCGTTGACTCACCCCAGATTGTGACGAGAATTAGGTCAAAGTGTGTCCCAAATGCCGGCAAATTTGGAAATCAAGGAATTTTTCAACCAACTTCAAATTTTGCATGCTCCAAACTGTATATATTCCGCACTTGTCATGCAAAATTGACAGATTTTCGCTGGGAAATGACGGAGAAATTTCAGAGTTTAGGGAAAACGGAGCTCGGCTGCGTGGTTATTCCCCTAACCGTGGCTGTTGGGACACCCTGCGCCGCGCTGGTGTACATTTGTACGGCCGTTGACTCACCCCAGATTGTGACGGGAATTAGGTCAAAGTGTGTCCCAAATGCCGGCAAATTTGGAAATCAAGGAATTTTCCAACCAACTTCAAATGTTGCATGCTCCAAACTGTATATATTCCGCACTTGTCATGCAAAATTGACAGATTTTCGCTGGAAAATGACGGAGAAATTTCAGAGTTTAGGGAAAACGGAGCTCGGCTGCGTGGTTATTCCCCTAACCGTGGCTGTTGGGACACCCTGCGCCGCGCTGGTGTACATTTGTACGGCCGTTGACTCACCCCAGATTGTGACGGGAATTAGGTCAAAGTGTGTTCCAAATGCCGGCAAATTTGGAAATCAAGGAATTTTCCAACCAACTTCAAATTTTGCATGCTCCAAACTGTATATATTCCGCACTTGTCATGCAAAATTGACAGATTTTCGCTGGGAAATGACGGAGAAATTTCAGAGTTTAGGGAAAACGGAGCTCGGCTGCGTGGTTATTCCCCTAACCGTGGCTGTTGGGACACCCTGCGCATGCGCCTCGCTGGTGTACATTTGTACGGCCGTTGACTCACCCCAGATTGTGACGGGAATTAGGTCAAAGTGTGTCCCAAATGCCGGCAAATTTGGAAATCAAGGAATTTTCCAACCAACTTCAAATTTTGCATGCTCCAAACTGTATATATTCCGCACTTGTCATGCAAAATTGACAGATTTTCGCTGGGAAATGACGGAGAAATTTCAGAGTTTAGGGAAAACGGAGCTCGGCTGCGTGGTTATTCCCCTAACCGTGGCTGTTGGGACACCCTGCGCATGCGCCGCGCTGGTGTACATTTGTACGGCCGTTGACTCACCCCAGATTGTGACGGGAATTAGGTCAAAGTGTGTCCCAAATGCCGGCAAATTTGGAAATCAAGGAATTTTCCAACCAACTTCAAATTTTGCATGCTCCAAACTGTATATATTCCGCACTTGTCATGCAAAATTGACAGATTTTCGCTGGGAAATGACGGAGAAATTTCAGAGTTTAGGGAAAACGGAGCTCGGCTGCGTGGTTATTCCCCTAACCGTGGCTGTTGGGACACCCTGCGCCGCGCTGGTGTACATTTGTACGGCCGTTGACTCACCCCAGATTGTGACGGGAATTAGGTCAAAGTGTGTCCCAAATGCCGGCAAATTTGGAAATCAAGGAATTTTCCAACCAACTTCAAATTTTGCATGCTCCAAACTGTATATATTCCGCACGTGTCATGCAAAATTGACAGATTTTCGCTGGGAAATGACGGAGAAATTTCAGAGTTTAGGGAAAACGGAGCTCGGCTGCGTGGTTATTCCCCTAACCGTGGCTGTTGGGACACCCTGCGCATGCGCCGCGCTGGTGTACATTTGTACGGCCGTTGACTCACCCCAGATTGTGACGGGAATTAGGTCAAAGTGTGTCCCAAATGCCGGCAAATTTGGAAATCAAGGAATTTTCCAACCAACTTCAAATTTTGCATGCTCCAAACTGTATATATTCCGCACTTGTCATGCAAAATTGACAGATTTTCGCTGGGAAATGACGGAGAAATTTCAGAGTTTAGGGAAAACGGAGCTCGGCTGCGTGGTTATTCCCCTAACCGTGGCTGTTGGGACACCCTGCGCATGCGCCGCGCTGGTGTACATTTGTACGGCCGTTGACTCACCCCAGATTGTGACGGGAATTAGGTCAAAGTGTGTCCCAAATGCCGGCAAATTTGGAAATCAAGGAATTTTCCAACCAACTTCAAATTTTGCATGCTCCAAACTGTATATATTCCGCACTTGTCATGCAAAATTGACAGATTTTCGCTGGGAAATGACGGAGAAATTTCAGAGTTTAGGGAAAACGGAGCTCGGCTGCGTGGTTATTCCCCTAACCGTGGCTGTTGGGACACCCTGCGCATGCGCCTCGCTGGTGTACATTTGTACGGCCGTTGACTCACCCCAGATTGTGACGGGAATTAGGTCAAAGTGTGTCCCAAATGCCGGCAAATTTGGAAATCAAGGAATTTTCCAACCAACTTCAAATTTTGCATGCTCCAAACTGTATATATTCCGCACTTGTCATGCAAAATTGACAGATTTTCGCTGGGAAATGACGGAGAAATTTCAGAGTTTAGGGAAAACGGAGCTCGGCTGCGTGGTTATTCCCCTAACCGTGG
This sequence comes from Henricia sp. BOLD:AAB3569, assembly GCA_037783545.1. Taxonomy (NCBI): domain Eukaryota; kingdom Metazoa; phylum Echinodermata; class Asteroidea; order Spinulosida; family Echinasteridae; genus Henricia; species Henricia sp. BOLD:AAB3569. The sequence goes on along the minus strand of JBBELK010000077.1, from coordinate 97,888 downwards.
CTGTTGGGACACCCTGCGCATGCGCCGCGCTGGTGTACATTTGTACGGCCGTTGACTCACCCCAGATTGTGACGGGAATTAGGTCAAAGTGTGTTCCAAATGCCGGCAAATTTGGAAATCAAGGAATTTTCCAACCAACTTCAAATTTTGCATGCTCCAAACTGTATATATTCCGCACTTGTCATGCAAAATTGACAGATTTTCGCTTGGAAATGACGGAGAAATTTCAGAGTTTAGGGAAAACGGAGCTCGGCTGCGTGGTTATTCCCCTAACCGTGGCTGTTGGGACACCCTGCGCCGCGCTGGTGTACATTTGTACGGCCGTTGACTCAACCCAGACTGTGACGGGAATTAGGTCAAAGTGTGTCCCAAATGCCGGCAAATTTGGAAATCAAGGAATTTTCCAACCAACTTCAAATTGTGCATGCTCCAAACTGTATATATTCCGCACGTGTCATGCAGAATTGACAGATTTTCGCTGGGAAATGACGGAGAAATTTCAGAGTTTAGGGAAAACGGAGCTCGGCTGCGTGGTTATTCCCCTAACCGTGGCTGTTGGGACACCCTGCGCATGCGCCGCGCTGGTGTACATTTGTACAGCCGTTGACTCACCCCAGATTGTGACGGGAATTAGGTCAAAGTGTGTCCCAAATGCCGGCAAATTTGGAAATCAAGGAATTTTCCAACCAACTTCAAATTTTGCATGCTCCAAACTGTATATATTCCGCACTTGTCATGCAAAATTGACAGATTTTCGCTGGGAAATGACGGAGAAATTTCAGAGTTTAGGGAAAACGGAGCTCGGCTGCGTGGTTATTCCCCTAACCGTGGCTGTTGGGACACCCTGCGCATGCGCCGCGCTGGTATACATTTGTACGGCCGTTGACTCACCCCAGATTGTGACGGGAATTAGGTCAAAGTGTGTCCCAAATGCCGGCAAATTTGGAAATCAAGGAATTTTCCAACCAACTTCAAATTTTGAATGCTCCAAACTGTATATATTCCGCACTTGTCATGCAAAATTGACAGATTTTCGCTGGGAAATGACAGAGAAATTTCAGAGTTTAGGGAAAACGGAGCTCGGCTGCGTGGTTATTCCCCTAACCGTGGCTGTTGGGACACCCTGCGCATGCGCCGCGCTGGTGTACATTTGTACGGCCGTTGACTCACCCCAGATTGTGACGAGAATTAGGTCAAAGTGTGTCCCAAATGCCGGCAAATTTGGAAATCAAGGAATTTTTCAACCAACTTCAAATTTTGCATGCTCCAAACTGTATATATTCCGCACTTGTCATGCAAAATTGACAGATTTTCGCTGGGAAATAACGGAGAAATTTCAGAGTTTAGGGAAAACGGAGCTCGGCTGCGTGGTTATTCCCCTAACCGTGGCTGTTGGGACACCCTGCGCCGCGCTGGTGTACATTTGTACGGCCGTTGACTCACCCCAGATTGTGACGGGAATTAGGTCAAAGTGTGTCCCAAATGCCGGCAAATTTGGAAATCAAGGAATTTTCCAACCAACTTCAAATTTTGCATGCTCCAAACTGTATATATTCCGCACTTGTCATGCAAAATTGACAGATTTTCGCTGGGAAATGACGGAGAAATTTCAGAGTTTAGGGAAAACGGAGCTCGGCTGCGTGGTTATTCCCCTAACCGTGGCTGTTGGGACACCCTGCTCCGCGCTGGTGTACATTTGTACGGCCGTTGACTCACCCCAGATTGTGACGGGAATTAGGTCAAAGTGTGTTCCAAATGCCGGCAAATTTGGAAATCAAGGAATTTTCCAACCAACTTCAAATTTTGCATGCTCCAAACTGTATATATTCCGCACTTGTCATGCAAAATTGACAGATTTTCGCTGGGAAATGACGGAGAAATTTCAGAGTTTAGGGAAAACGGAGCTCGGCTGCGTGGTTATTCCCCTAACCGTGGCTGTTGGGACACCCTGCGCATGCGCCTCGCTGGTGTACATTTGTACGGCCGTTGACTCACCCCAGATTGTGACGGGAATTAGGTCAAAGTGTGTCCCAAATGCCGGCAAATTTGGAAATCAAGGAATTTTCCAACCAACTTCAAATTTTGCATGCTCCAAACTGTATATATTTCGCACTTGTCATGCAAAATTGACAGATTTTCGCTGGGAAATGACGGAGAAATTTCAGAGTTTAGGAACAACGGAGCTCGGCTGCGTGGTTATTCCCCTAACCGTGGCTGTTGGGACACCCTGCGCATGCGCCGCGCTGGTGTACATTTGTACGGCCGTTGACTCACCCCAGATTGTGACGGGAATTATGTCAAAGTGTGTCCCAAATGCCGGCAAATTTGGAAATCAAGGAATTTTCCAACCAACTTCAAATTTTGCATGCTCCAAACTGTATATATTCCGCACTTGTCATGCAATATTGACATATTTTCGCTGGGAAATGACGGAGAAATTTCAGAGTTTAGGGAAAACGGAGCTCGGCTGCGTGGTTATTCCCCTAACCGTGGCTGTTGGGACACCCTGCGCATGCGCCGCGCTGGTGTACATTTGTACGGCCGTTGACTCACCCCAGATTGTGACGGGAATTAGGTCAAAGTGTGTCCCAAATGCCGGCAAATTTGAAAATCAAGGAATTTTCCAACCAACTTCAAATTTTGCATGCTCCAAACTGTATATATTCCGCACTTGTCATGCAAAATTGACAGATTTTCGCTGGGAAATGACGGAGAAATTTCAGAGTTTAGGGAAAACGGAGCTCGGCTGCGTGGTTATTCCCCTAACCGTGGCTGTTGGGACACCCTGCGCCGCGCTGGTGTACATTTGTACGGCCGTTGACTCACCCCAGATTGTGACGGGAATTAGGTCAAAGTGTGTCCCAAATGCCGGCAAATTTGGAAATCAAGGAATTTTCCAACCAACTTCAAATTTTGCATGCTCCAAACTGTATATATTCCGCACTTGTCATGCAAAATTGACAGATTTTCGCTGGGAAATGACGGAGAAATTTCAGAGTTTAGGGAAAACGGAGCTCGGCTGCGTGGTTATTCCCCTAACCGTGGCTGTTGGGACACCCTGCTCCGCGCTGGTGTACATTTGTACGGCCGTTGACTCACCCCAGATTGTGACGGGAATTAGGTCAAAGTGTGTTCCAAATGCCGGCAAATTTGGAAATCAAGGAATTTTCCAACCAACTTCAAATTTTGCATGCTCCAAACTGTATATATTCCGCACTTGTCATGCAAAATTGACAGATTTTCGCTGGGAAATGACGGAGAAATTTCAGAGTTTAGGGAAAACGGAGCTCGGCTGCGTGGTTATTCCCCTAACCGTGGCTGTTGGGACACCCTGCGCATGCGCCTCGCTGGTGTACATTTGTACGGCCGTTGACTCACCCCAGATTGTGACGGGAATTAGGTCAAAGTGTGTCCCAAATGCCGGCAAATTTGGAAATCAAGGAATTTTCCAACCAACTTCAAATTTTGCATGCTCCAAACTGTATATATTTCGCACTTGTCATGCAAAATTGACAGATTTTCGCTGGGAAATGACGGAGAAATTTCAGAGTTTAGGAAAAACGGAGCTCGGCTGCGTGGTTATTCCCCTAACCGTGGCTGTTGGGACACCCTGCGCATGCGCCGCGCTGGTGTACATTTGTACGGCCGTTGACTCACCCCAGATTGTGACGGGAATTATGTCAAAGTGTGTCCCAAATGCCGGCAAATTTGGAAATCAAGGAATTTTCCAACCAACTTCAAATTTTGCATGCTCCAAACTGTATATATTCCGCACTTGTCATGCAATATTGACATATTTTCGCTGGGAAATGACGGAGAAATTTCAGAGTTTAGGGAAAACGGAGCTCGGCTGCGTGGTTATTCCCCTAACCGTGGCTGTTGGGACACCCTGCGCATGCGCCGCGCTGGTGTACATTTGTACGGCCGTTGACTCACCCCAGATTGTGACGGGAATTAGGTCAAAGTGTGTCCCAAATGCCGGCAAATTTGAAAATCAAGGAATTTTCCAACCAACTTCAAATTTTGCATGCTCCAAACTGTATATATTCCGCACTTGTCATGCAAAATTGACAGATTTTCGCTGGGAAATGACGGAGAAATTTCAGAGTTTAGGGAAAACGGAGCTCGGCTGCGTGGTTATTCCCCTAACCGTGGCTGTTGGGACACCCTGCGCCGCGCTGGTGTACATTTGTACGGCCGTTGACTCACCCCAGATTGTGACGGGAATTATGTCAAAGTGTGTCCCAAATGCCGGCAAATTTGGAAATCAAGGAATTTTCCAACCAACTTCAAATTTTGCATGCTCCAAACTGTATATATTCCGCACTTGTCATGCAATATTGACATATTTTCGCTGGGAAATGACGGAGAAATTTCAGAGTTTAGGGAAAACGGAGCTCGGCTGCGTGGTTATTCCCCTAACCGTGGCTGTTGGGACACCCTGCGCATGCGCCGCGCTGGTGTACATTTGTACGGCCGTTGACTCACCCCAGATTGTGACGGGAATTAGGTCAAAGTGTGTCCCAAATGCCGGCAAATTTGAAAATCAAGGAATTTTCCAACCAACTTCAAATTTTGCATGCTCCAAACTGTATATATTCCGCACTTGTCATGCAAAATTGACAGATTTTCGCTGGGAAATGACGGAGAAATTTCAGAGTTTAGGGAAAACGGAGCTCGGCTGCGTGGTTATTCCCCTAACCGTGGCTGTTGGGACACCCTGCGCCGCGCTGGTGTACATTTGTACGGCCGTTGACTCACCCCAGATTGTGACGGGAATTAGGTCAAAGTGTGTCCCAAATGCCGGCAAATTTGGAAATCAAGGAATTTTCCAACCAACTTCAAATTTTGCATGCTCCAAACTGTATATATTCCGCACTTGTCATGCAAAATTGACAGATTTTCGCTGGGAAATGACGGAGAAATTTCAGAGTTTAGGGAAAACGGAGCTCGGCTGCGTGGTTATTCCCCTAACCGTGGCTGTTGGGACACCCTGCTCCGCGCTGGTGTACATTTGTACGGCCGTTGACTCACCCCAGATTGTGACGGGAATTAGGTCAAAGTGTGTTCCAAATGCCGGCAAATTTGGAAATCAAGGAATTTTCCAACCAACTTCAAATTTTGCATGCTCCAAACTGTATATATTCCGCACTTGTCATGCAAAATTGACAGATTTTCGCTGGGAAATGACGGAGAAATTTCAGAGTTTAGGGAAAACGGAGCTCGGCTGCGTGGTTATTCCCCTAACCGTGGCTGTTGGGACACCCTGCGCATGCGCCTCGCTGGTGTACATTTGTACGGCCGTTGACTCACCCCAGATTGTGACGGGAATTAGGTCAAAGTGTGTCCCAAATGCCGGCAAATTTGGAAATCAAGGAATTTTCCAACCAACTTCAAATTTTGCATGCTCCAAACTGTATATATTTCGCACTTGTCATGCAAAATTGACAGATTTTCGCTGGGAAATGACGGAGAAATTTCAGAGTTTAGGAAAAACGGAGCTCGGCTGCGTGGTTATTCCCCTAACCGTGGCTGTTGGGACACCCTGCGCATGCGCCGCGCTGGTGTACATTTGTACGGCCGTTGACTCACCCCAGATTGTGACGGGAATTATGTCAAAGTGTGTCCCAAATGCCGGCAAATTTGGAAATCAAGGAATTTTCCAACCAACTTCAAATTTTGCATGCTCCAAACTGTATATATTCCGCACTTGTCATGCAATATTGACATATTTTCGCTGGGAAATGACGGAGAAATTTCAGAGTTTAGGGAAAACGGAGCTCGGCTGCGTGGTTATTCCCCTAACCGTGGCTGTTGGGACACCCTGCGCATGCGCCGCGCTGGTGTACATTTGTACGGCCGTTGACTCACCCCAGATTGTGACGGGAATTAGGTCAAAGTGTGTCCCAAATGCCGGCAAATTTGGAAATCAAGGAATTTTCCAACCAACTTCAAATTTTGCATGCTCCAAACTGTATATATTTCGCACTTGTCATGCAAAATTGACAGATTTTCGCTGGGAAATGACGGAGAAATTTCAGAGTTTAGGAAAAACGGAGCTCGGCTGCGTGGTTATTCCCCTAACCGTGGCTGTTGGGACACCCTGCGCATGCGCCGCGCTGGTGTACATTTGTACGGCCGTTGACTCACCCCAGATTGTGACGGGAATTATGTCAAAGTGTGTCCCAAATGCCGGCAAATTTGGAAATCAAGGAATTTTCCAACCAACTTCAAATTTTGCATGCTCCAAACTGTATATATTCCGCACTTGTCATGCAATATTGACATATTTTCGCTGGGAAATGACGGAGAAATTTCAGAGTTTAGGGAAAACGGAGCTCGGCTGGGTGGTTATTCCCCTAACCGTGGCTGTTGGGACACCCTGCGCATGCGCCGCGCTGGTGTACATTTGTACGGCCGTTGACTCACCCCAGATTGTGACGGGAATTAGGTCAAAGTGTGTCCCAAATGCCGGCAAATTTGAAAATCAAGGAATTTTCCAACCAACTTCAAATTTTGCATGCTCCAAACTGTATATATTCCGCACTTGTCATGCAAAATTGACAGATTTTCGCTGGGAAATGACGGAGAAATTTCAGAGTTTAGGGAAAACGGAGCTCGGCTGCGTGGTTATTCCCCTAACCGTGGCTGTTGGGACACCCTGCGCCGCGCTGGTGTACATTTGTACGGCCGTTGACTCACCCCAGATTGTGACGGGAATTAGGTCAAAGTGTGTCCCAAATGCCGGCAAATTTGGAAATCAAGGAATTTTCCAACCAACTTCAAATTTTGCATGCTCCAAACTGTATATATTCCGCACTTGTCATGCAAAATTGACAGATTTTCGCTGGGAAATGACGGAGAAATTTCAGAGTTTAGGGAAAACGGAGCTCGGCTGCGTGGTTATTCCCCTAACCGTGGCTGTTGGGACACCCTGCGCCGCGCTGGTGTACATTTGTACGGCCGTTGACTCACCCCAGATTGTGACGGGAATTAGGTCAAAGTGTGTCCCAAATGCCGGCAAATTTGGAAATCAAGGAATTTTCCAACCAACTTCAAATTTTGCATGCTCCAAACTGTATATATTCCGCACTTGTCATGCAAAATTGACAGATTTTCGCTGGGAAATGACGGAGAAATTTCAGAGTTTAGGGAAAACGGAGCTCGGCTGCGTGGTTATTCCCCTAACCGTGGCTGTTGGGACACCCTGCGCATGCGCCTCGCTGGTGTACATTTGTACGGCCGTTGACTCACCCCAGATTGTGACGGGAATTAGGTCAAAGTGTGTCCCAAATGCCGGCAAATTTGGAAATCAAGGAATTTTCCAACCAACTTCAAATTTTGAATGCTCCAAACTGTATATATTTCGCACTTGTCATGCAAAATTGACAGATTTTCGCTGGGAAATGACGGAGAAATTTCAGAGTTTAGGAAAAACGGAGCTCGGCTGCGTGGTTATTCCCCTAACCGTGGCTGTTGGGACACCCTGCGCATGCGCCGCGCTGGTGTACATTTGTACGGCCGTTGACTCACCCCAGATTGTGACGGGAATTATGTCAAAGTGTGTCCCAAATGCCGGCAAATTTGGAAATCAAGGAATTTTCCAACCAACTTCAAATTTTGCATGCTCCAAACTGTATATATTCCGCACTTGTCATGCAATATTGACATATTTTCGCTGGGAAATGACGGAGAAATTTCAGAGTTTAGGGAAAACGGAGCTCGGCTGCGTGGTTATTCCCCTAACCGTGGCTGTTGGGACACCCTGCGCATGCGCCGCGCTGGTGTACATTTGTACGGCCGTTGACTCACCCCAGATTGTGACGGGAATTAGGTCAAAGTGTGTCCCAAATGCCGGCAAATTTGAAAATCAAGGAATTTTCCAACCAACTTCAAATTTTGCATGCTCCAAACTGTATATATTCCGCACTTGTCATGCAAAATTGACAGATTTTCGCTGGGAAATGACGGAGAAATTTCAGAGTTTAGGGAAAACGGAGCTCGGCTGCGTGGTTATTCCCCTAACCGTGGCTGTTGGGACACCCTGCGCCGCGCTGGTGTACATTTGTACGGCCGTTGACTCACCCCAGATTGTGACGGGAATTAGGTCAAAGTGTGTCCCAAATGCCGGCAAATTTGGAAATCAAGGAATTTTCCAACCAACTTCAAATTTTGCATGCTCCAAACTGTATATATTCCGCACTTGTCATGCAAAATTGACAGATTTTCGCTGGGAAATGACGGAGAAATTTCAGAGTTTAGGGAAAACGGAGCTCGGCTGCGTGGTTATTCCCCTAACCGTGGCTGTTGGGACACCCTGCGCATGCGCCTCGCTGGTGTACATTTGTACGGCCGTTGACTCACCCTAGATTGTGACGGGAATTAGGTCAAAGTGTGTCCCAAATGCCGGCAAATTTGGAAATCAAGGAATTTTCCAACCAACTTCAAATTTTGCATGCTCCAAACTGTATATATTCCGCACTTGTCATGGAAAATTTACATATTTTCGCTGGGAAATGACGGAGAAATTTCAGAGTTTAGGGAAAACGGAGCTCGGCTGCGTGGTTATTCCCCTAACCGTGGCTGTTGGGACACCCTGCGCATGCGCCGCGCTGGTGTACATTTGTACGGTCGTTGACTCACCCCAGATTGTGACGGGAATTAGGTCAAAGTGTGTCCCAAATGCCGGCAAATTTGGAAATCAAGGAATTTTCCAACCAACTTCAAATTTTGCATGCTCCAAACTGTATATATTCCGCACTTGTCATGCAAAATTGACAGATTTTCGCTGGGAAATGACGGAGAAATTTCAGAGTTTAGGGAAAACGGAGCTCGGCTGCGTGGTTATTCCCCTAACCGTGGCTGTTGGGACACCCTGCGCCGCGCTGGTGTACATTTGTACGGCCGTTGACTCACCCCAGATTGTGACGGGAATTAGGTCAAAGTGTGTCCCAAATGCCGGCAAATTTGGAAATCAAGGAATTTTCCAACCAACTTCAAATTTTGCATGCTCCAAACTGTATATATTCCGCACTTGTCATGCAAAATTGACAGATTTTCGCTGGGAAATGACGGAGAAATTTCAGAGTTTAGGGAAAACGGAGCTCGGCTGCGTGGTTATTCCCCTAACCGTGGCTGTTGGGACACCCTGCGCCGCGCTGGTGTACATTTGTACGGCCGTTGACTCACCCCAGATTGTGACGGGAATTAGGTCAAAGTGTGTTCCAAATGCCGGCAAATTTGGAAATCAAGGAATTTTCCAACCAACTTCAAATTTTGCATGCTCCAAACTGTATATATTCCGCACGTGTCATGCAAAATTGACAGATTTTCGCTGGGAAATGACGGAGAAATTTCAGAGTTTAGGGAAAACGGAGCTCGGCTGCGTGGTTATTCCCCTAACCGTGGCTGTTGGGACACCCTGCGCATGCGCCGCGCTGGTGTACATTTGTACGGCCGTTGACTCACCCCAGATTGTGACGGGAATTAGGTCAAAGTGTGTCCCAAATGCCGGCAAATTTGGAAATCAAGGAATTTTCCAACCAACTTCAAATTTTGCATGCTCCAAACTGTATATATTCCGCACTTGTCATGCAAAATTGACAGATTTTCGCTGGGAAATGACGGAGAAATTTCAGAGTTTAGGAAAAACGGAGCTCGGCTGCGTGGTTATTCCACTAACCGTGGCTGTTGGGACACCCTGCGCATGCGCCGCGCTGGTGTACATTTGTACGGCCGTTGACAGATTTTCGCTGGGAAATGACGGATAAATTTCAGAGTTTAGGGAAAACAGAGCTCGGCTGCGTGGTTATTCCCCTAACCGTGGCTGTTGGGACACCCTGCGCCGCGCTGGTGTACATTTGTACGGCCATTGACTCACCCCAGATTGTGACGGGAATTAGGTCAAAGTGTGTCCCAAATGCCGGCAAATTTGGAAATCAAGGAATTTTCCAACCAACTTCAAATTTTGCATGCTCCAAACTGTATATATTCCGCACGTGTCATGCAAAATTGACAGATTTTCGCTGGGAAATGACGGAGAAATTTCAGAGTTTAGGGAAAACGGAGCTCGGCTGCGTGGTTATTCCCCTAACCGTGGCTGTTGGGACACCCTGCGCATGCGCCTCGCTGGTGTACATTTGTACGGCCGTTGACTCACCCCAGATTGTGACGGGAATTAGGTCAAAGTGTGTCCCAAATGCCGGCAAATTTGGAAATCAAGGAATTTTCCAACCAACTTCAAATTTTGCATGCTCCAAACTGTATATATTCCGCACTTGTCATGCAAAATTGACAGATTTTCGCGGGGAAATGACGGAGAAATTTCAGAGTTTAGGGAAAACGGAGCTCGGCTGCGTGGTTATTCCCCTAACCGTGGCTGTTGGGACACCCTGCGCATGCGCCGCGCTGGTGTACATTTGTACGGCCGTTGACTCACCCCAGATTGTGACGGGAATTAGGTCAAAGTGTGTCCCAAATGCCGGCAAATTTGGAAATCAAGGAATTTTCCAACCAACTTCAAATTTTGCATGCTCCAAACTGTATATATTCCGCACTTGTCATGCAAAATTGACAGATTTGCGCTGGGAAATGACGGAGAAATTTCAGAGTTTAGGGAAAACGGAGCTCGGCTGCGTGGTTATTCCCCTAACCGTGGCTGTTGGGACACCCTGCGCATGCGCCGCGCTGGTGTACATTTGTACGGCCGTTGACTCACCCCAGATTGTGACGGGAATTAGGTCAAAGTGTGTCCCAAATGCCGGCAAATTTGGAAATCAAGGAATTTTCCAACCAACTTCAAATTTTGCATGCTCCAAACTGTATATATTTCGCACTTGTCATGCAAAATTGACAGATTTTCGCTGGGAAATGACGGAGAAATTTCAGAGTTTAGGAAAAACGGAGCTCGGCTGCGTGGTTATTCCCCTAACCGTGGCTGTTGGGACACCCTGCGCATGCGCCGCGCTGGTGTACATTTGTACGGCCGTTGACTCACCCCAGATTGTGACGGGAATTAGGTCAAAGTGTGTCCCAAATGCCGGCAAATTTGGAAATCAAGGAATTTTCCAACCAACTTCAAATTTTGCATGCTCCAAACTGTATATATTCCGCACTTGTCATGCAAAATTGACAGATTTTCGCTGGGAAATGACGGAGAAATTTCAGAGTTTAGGGAAAACGGAGCTCGGCTGCGTGGTTATTCCCCTAACCGTGGCTGTTGGGACACCCTGCGCATGCGCCGCGCTGGTGTACATTTGTACGGCCGTTGACTCACCCCAGATTGTGACGGGAATTAGGTCAAAGTGTGTCCCAAATGCCGGAAAATTTGGAAATCAAGGAATTTTCCAACCAACTTCAAATTTTGCATGCTCCAAACTGTATATATTCCGCACTTGTCATGCAAAATTGACAGATTTTCGCTGGGAAATGACGGAGAAATTTCAGAGTTTAGGGAAAACGGAGCTCGGCTGCGTGGTTATTCCCCTAACCGTGGCTGTTGGGACACCCTGCGCCGCGCTGGTGTACATTTGTACGGCCGTTGACTCACCCCAGATTGTGACGGGAATTAGGTCAAAGTGTGTCCCAAATGCCGACAAATTTGGAAATCAAGGAATTTTCCAACCAACTTCAAATTTTGCATGCTCCAAACTGTATATATTCCGCACTTGTCATGCAAAATTGACAGATTTTCGCTGGGAAATGACGGAGAAATTTCAGAGTTTAGGGAAAACGGAGCTCGGCTGCGTGGTTATTCCCCTAACCGTGGCTGTTGGGACACCCTGCGCCGCGCTGCTGTACATTTGTACGGCCGTTGACTCACCCCAGATTGTGACGGGAATTAGGTCAAAGTGTGTTCCAAATGCCGGCAAATTTGGAAATCAAGGAATTTTCCAACCAACTTCAAATTTTGCATGCTCCAAACTGTATATATTCCGCACTTGTCATGCAAAATTGACAGATTTTCGCTGGGAAATGACGGAGAAATTTCAGAGTTTAGGGAAAACGGAGCTCGGCTGCGTGGTTATTCCCCTAACCGTGGCTGTTGGGACACCCTGCGCATGCGCCTCGCTGGTGTACATTTGTACGGCCGTTGACTCACCCCAGATTGTGACGGGAATTAGGTCAAAGTGTGTCCCAAATGCCGGCAAATTTGGAAATCAAGGAATTTTCCAACCAACTTCAAATTTTGCATGCTCCAAACTGTATATATTCCGCACTTGTCATGCAAAATTGACATATTTTCGCTGGGAAATGACGGAGAAATTTCAGAGTTTAGGGAAAACGGAGCTCGGCTGCGTGGTTATTCCCCTAACCGTGGCTGTTGGGACACCCTGCGCATGCGCCGCGCTGGTGTACATTTGTACGGCCGTTGACTCACCCCAGATTGTGACGGGAATTAGGTCAAAGTGTGTCCCAAATGCCGGCAAATTTGGAAATCAAGGAATTTTCCAACCAACTTCAAATTTTGCATGCTCCAAACTGTATATATTCCGCACTTGTCATGCAAAATTGACAGATTTTCGCTGGGAAATGACGGAGAAATTTCAGAGTTTAGGGAAAACGGAGCTCGGCTGCGTGGTTAATTCCCCTAACCGTGGCTGTTGGGACACCCTGCGCCGCGCTGGTGTACATTTGTACGGCCGTTGACTCACGCCAGATTGTGACGGGAATTAGGTCAAAGTGTGTCCCAAATGCCGGCAAATTTGGAAATCAAGGAATTTTCCAACCAACTTCACATTTTGCATGCTCCAAACTGTATATATTCCGCACTTGTCATGCAAAATTGACAGATTTTCGCTGGGAAATGACGGAGAAATTTCAGAGTTTAGGGAAAACGGAGCTCGGCTGCGTGGTTATTCCCCTAACCGTGGCTGTTGGGACACCCTGCGCCGCGCTGGTGTACATTTGTACGGCCGTTGACTCACCCCAGATTGTGACGGGAATTAGGTCAAAGTGTGTCCCAAATGCCGGCAAATTTGGAAATCAAGGAATTTTCCAACCAACTTCAAATTTTGCATGCTCCAAACTGTATATATTCCGCACGTGTCATGCAAAATTGACAGATTTTCGCTGGGAAATGACGGAGAAATTTCAGAGTTTAGGGAAAACGGAGCTCGGCTGCGTGGTTATTCCCCTAACCGTGGCTGTTGGGACACCCTGCGCATGCGCCGCGCTGGTGTACATTTGTACGGCCGTTGACTCACCCCAGATTGTGACGGGAATTAGGTCAAAGTGTGTCCCAAATGCCGGCAAATTTGGAAATCAAGGAATTTTCCAACCAACTTCAAATTTTGCATGCTCCAAACTATATATTCCGCACTTGTCATGCAAAATTGACAGATTTTCGCTGGGAAATGACGGAGAAATTTCAGAGTTTAGGAAAAACGGAGCTCGGCTGCGTGGTTATTCCACTAACCGTGGCTGTTGGGACACCCTGCGCATGCGCCGCGCTGGTGTACATTTGTACGGCCGTTGACAGATTTTCGCTGGGAAATGACGGATAAATTTCAGAGTTTAGGGAAAACAGAGCTCGGCTGCGTGGTTATTCCCCTAACCGTGGCTGTTGGGACACCCTGCGCCGCGCTGGTGTACATTTGTACGGCCATTGACTCACCCCAGATTGTGACGGGAATTAGGTCAAAGTGTGTCCCAAATGCCGGCAAATTTGGAAATCAAGGAATTTTCCAACCAACTTCAAATTTTGCATGCTCCAAACTGTATATATTCCGCACGTGTCATGCAAAATTGACAGATTTTCGCTGGGAAATGACGGAGAAATTTCAGAGTTTAGGGAAAACGGAGCTCGGCTGCGTTGTTATTCCCCTAACCGTGGCTGTTGGGACACCCTGCGCATGCGCCTCGCTGGTGTACATTTGTACGGCCGTTGACTCACCCCAGATTGTGACGGGAATTAGGTCAAAGTGTGTCCCAAATGCCGGCAAATTTGGAAATCAAGGAATTTTCCAACCAACTTCAAATTTTGCATGCTCCAAACTGTATATATTCCGCACTTGTCATGCAAAATTGACAGATTTTCGCGGGGAAATGACGGAGAAATTTCAGAGTTTAGGGAAAACGGAGCTCGGCTGCGTGGTTATTCCCCTAACCGTGGCTGTTGGGACACCCTGCGCATGCGCCGCGCTGGTGTACATTTGTACGGCCGTTGACTCACCCCAGATTGTGACGGGAATTAGGTCAAAGTGTGTCCCAAATGCCGGCAAATTTGGAAATCAAGGAATTTTCCAACCAACTTCAAATTTTGCATGCTCCAAACTGTATATATTCCGCACTTGTCATGCAAAATTGACAGATTTGCGCTGGGAAATGACGGAGAAATTTCAGAGTTTAGGGAAAACGGAGCTCGGCTGCGTGGTTATTCCCCTAACCGTGGCTGTTGGGACACCCTGCGCATGCGCCGCGCTGGTGTACATTTGTACGGCCGTTGACTCACCCCAGATTGTGACGGGAATTAGGTCAAAGTGTTTCCCAAATGCCGGCAAATTTGGAAATCAAGGAATTTTCCAACCAACTTCAAATTTTGCATGCTCCAAACTGTATATATTTCGCACTTGTCATGCAAAATTGACAGATTTTCGCTGGGAAATGACGGAGAAATTTCAGAGTTTAGGAAAAACGGAGCTCGGCTGCGTGGTTATTCCCCTAACCGTGGCTGTTGGGACACCCTGCGCATGCGCCGCGCTGGTGTACATTTGTACGGCAGTTGACTCACCCCAGATTGTGACGGGAATTAGGTCAAAGTGTGTCCCAAATGCCGGCAAATTTGGAAATCAAGGAATTTTCCAACCAACTTCAAATTTTGCATGCTCCAAACTGTATATATTCCGCACTTGTCATGCAAAATTGACAGATTTTCGCTGGGAAATGACGGAGAAATTTCAGAGTTTAGGGAAAACGGAGCTCGGCTGCGTGGTTATTCCCCTAACCGTGGCTGTTGGGACACCCTGCGCATGCGCCGCGCTGGTGTACATTTGTACGGCCGTTGACTCACCCCAGATTGTGACGGGAATTAGGTCAAAGTGTGTCCCAAATGCCGGAAAATTTGGAAATCAAGGAATTTTCCAACCAACTTCAAATTTTGCATGCTCCAAACTGTATATATTCCGCACTTGTCATGCAAAATTGACAGATTTTCGCTGGGAAATGACGGAGAAATTTCAGAGTTTAGGGAAAACGGAGCTCGGCTGCGTGGTTATTCCCCTAACCGTGGCTGTTGGGACACCCTGCGCCGCGCTGGTGTACATTTGTACGGCCGTTGACTCACCCCAGATTGTGACGGGAATTAGGTCAAAGTGTGTCCCAAATGCCGGCAAATTTGGAAATCAAGGAATTTTCCAACCAACTTCAAATTTTGCACGCTCCAAACTGTATATATTCCGCACTTGTCATGCAAAATTGACAGATTTTCGCTGGGAAATGACGGAGAAATTTCAGAGTTTAGGGAAAACGGAGCTCGGCTGCGTGGTTATTCCCCTAACCGTGGCTGTTGGGACACCCTGCGCCGCGCTGGTGTACATTTGTACGGCCGTTGACTCACCCCAGATTGTGACGGGAATTAGGTCAAAGTGTGTCCCAAATGCCGGCAAATTTGGAAATCAAGGAATTTTCCAACCAACTTCAAATTTTGCATGCTCCAAACTGTATATATTCCGCACTTGTCATGCAAAATTGACAGATTTTCGCTGGGAAATGACGGAGAAATTTCAGAGTTTAGGGAAAACGGAGCTCGGCTGCGTGGTTATTCCCCTAACCGTGGCTGTTGGTACACCCTGCGCCGCGCTGGTGTACATTTGTACGGCCGTTGACTCACCCCAGATTGTGACGGGAATTAGGTCAAAGTGTGTTCCAAATGCCGGCAAATTTGGAAATCAAGGAATTTTCCAACCAACTTCAAATTTTGCATGCTCCAAACTGTATATATTCCGCACTTGTCATGCAAAATTGACAGATTTTCGCTGGGAAATGACGGAGAAATTTCAGAGTTTAGGGAAAACGGAGCTCGGCTGCGTGGTTATTCCCCTAACCGTGGCTGTTGGGACACCCTGCGCATGCGCCTCGCTGGTGTACATTTGTACGGCCGTTGACTCACCCCAGATTGTGACGGGAATTAGGTCAAAGTGTGTCCCAAATGCCGGCAAATTTGGAAATCAAGGAATTTTCCAACCAACTTCAAATTTTGCATGCTCCAAACTGTATATATTCCGCACTTGTCATGCAAAATTGACAGATTTTCGCTGGGAAATGACGGAGAAATTTCAGAGTTTAGGGAAAACGGAGCTCGGCTGCGTGGTTATTCCCCTAACCGTGGCTGTTGGGACACCCTGCGCATGCGCCGCGCTGGTGTACATTTGTACGGCCGTTGACTCACCCCAGATTGTGACGGGAATTAGGTCAAAGTGTGTCCCAAATGCCGGCAAATTTGGAAATCAAGGAATTTTCCAACCAACTTCAAATTTTGCATGCTCCAAACTGTATATTTTCCGCACTTGTCATGCAAAATTGACAGATTTTCGCTGGGAAATGACGGAGAAATTTCAGAGTTTAGGGAAAACGGAGCTCGGCTGCGTGGTTATTCCCCTAACCGTGGCTGTTGGGACACCCTGCGCCGCGCTGGTGTACATTTGTACGGCCGTTGACTCACCCCAGATTGTGACGGGAATTAGGTCAAAGTGTGTCCCAAATGCCGGCAAATTTGGAAATCAAGGAATTTTCCAACCAACTTCAAATTTTGCATGCTCCAAACTGTATATATTCCGCACTTGTCATGCAAAATTGACAGATTTTCGCTGGGAAATGACGGAGAAATTTCAGAGTTTAGGGAAAACGGAGCTCGGCTGCGTGGTTATTCCCCTAACCGTGGCTGTTGGGACACCCTGCGCATGCGCCGCGCTGGTGTACATTTGTACGGCCGTTGACTCACCCCAGATTGTGACGGGAATTAGGTCAAAGTGTGTCCCAAATGCCGGCAAATTTGGAAATCAAGGAATTTTCCAACCAACTTCAAATTTTGCATGCTCCAAACTGTATATATTCCGCACTTGTCATGCAAAATTGACAGATTTTCGCTGGGAAATGACGGAGAAATTTCAGAGTTTAGGAAAAACGGAGCTCGGCTGCGTGGTTATTCCACTAACCGTGGCTGTTGGGACACCCTGCGCATGCGCCGCGCTGGTGTACATTTGTACGGCCGTTGACAGATTTTCGCTGGGAAATGACGGATACATTTCAGAGTTTAGGGAAAACGGAGCTCGGCTGCGTGGTTATTCCCCTAACCGTGGCTGTTGGGACACCCTGCGCCGCGCTGGTGTACATTTGTACGGCCGTTGACTCACCCCAGATTGTGACGGGAATTAGGTCAAAGTGTGTCCCAAATGCCGGCAAATTTGGAAATCAAGGAATTTTCCAACCAACTTCAAATTTTGCATGCTCCAAACTGTATATATTCCGCACGTGTCATGCAAAATTGACAGATTTTCGCTGGGAAATGACGGAGAAATTTCGGAGTTTATGGAAAACGGAGCTCGGCTGCGTGGTTATTCCCCTAACCGTGGCTGTTGGGACACCCTGCGCATGCGCCTCGCTGGTGTACATTTGTACGGCCGTTGACTCGCCCCAGATTGTGACGGGAATTAGGTCAAAGTGTGTCCCAAATGCCGGCAAATTTGGAAATCAAGGAATTTTCCAACCAACTTCAAATTTTGCATGCTCCAAACTGTATATATTCCGCACTTGTCATGCAAAATTGACAGATTTTCGCTGGGAAATGACGGAGAAATTTCAGAGTTTAGGGAAAACGGAGCTCGGCTGCGTGGTTATTCCCCTAACCGTGGCTGTTGGGACACCCTGCGCATGCGCCGCGCTGGTGTACATTTGTACGGCCGTTGACTCACCCCAGATTGTGACGGGAATTAGGTCAAAGTGTGTCCCAAATGCCGGCAAATTTGGAAATCAAGGAATTTTCCAACCAACTTCAAATTTTGCATGCTCCAAACTGTATATATTCCGCACTTGTCATGCAAAATTGACAGATTTTCGCTGGGAAATGACGGAGAAATTTCAGAGTTTAGGAAAAACGGAGCTCGGCTGCGTGGTTATTCCACTAACCGTGGCTGTTGGGACACCCTGCGCATGCGCCGCGCTGGTGTACATTTGTACGGCCGTTGACAGATTTTCGCTGGGAAATGACGGATACATTTCAGAGTTTAGGGAAAACGGAGCTCGGCTGCGTGGTTATTCCCCTAACCGTGGCTGTTGGGACACCCTGCGCCGCGCTGGTGTACATTTGTACGGCCGTTGACTCACCCCAGATTGTGACGGGAATTAGGTCAAAGTGTGTCCCAAATGCCGGCAAATTTGGAAATCAAGGAATTTTCCAACCAACTTCAAATTTTGCATGCTCCAAACTGTATATATTCCGCACGTGTCATGCAAAATTGACAGATTTTCGCTGGGAAATGACGGAGAAATTTCGGAGTTTAGGGAAAACGGAGCTCGGCTGCGTGGTTATTCCCCTAACCGTGGCTGTTGGGACACCCTGCGCATGCGCCTCGCTGGTGTACATTTGTACGGCCGTTGACTCACCCCAGATTGTGACGGGAATTAGGTCAAAGTGTGTCCCAAATGCCGGCAAATTTGGAAATCAAGGAATTTTCCAACCAACTTCAAATTTTGCATGCTCCAAACTGTATATATTCCGCACTTGTCATGCAAAATTGACAGATTTTCGCTGGGAAATGACGGAGAAATTTCAGAGTTTAGGGAAAACGGAGCTCGGCTGCGTGGTTATTCCCCTAACCGTGGCTGTTGGGACACCCTGCGCATGCGCCGCGCTGGTGTACATTTGTACGGCCGTTGACTCACCCCAGATTGTGACGGGAATTAGGTCAAAGTGTGTCCCAAATGCCGGCAAATTTGGAAATCAAGGAATTTTCCAACCAACTTCAAATTTTGCATGCTCCAAACTGTATATATTCCGCACTTGTCATGCAAAATTTACAGATTTTCGCTGGGAAATGACGGAGAAATTTCAGAGTTTAGGAAAAACGGAGCTCGGCTGCGTGGTTATTCCCCTAACCGTGGCTGTTGGGACACCCTGCGCATGCGCCGCGCTGGTGTACATTTGTACGGCCGTTGACTCACCCCAGATTGTGACGGGAATTAGGTCAAAGTGTGTCCCAAATGCCGGCAAATTTGGAAATCAAGGAATTTTCCAACCAACTTCAAATTTTGCATGCTCCAAACTGTATATATTCCGCACTTGTCATGCAAAATTGACAGATTTTCGCTGGGAAATGACGGAGAAATTTCAGAGTTTAGGGAAAACGGAGCTCGGCTGCGTGGTTATTCCCCTAACCGTGGCTGTTGGGACACCCTGCGCATGCGCCGCGCTGGTGTACATTTGTACGGCCGTTGACTCACCCCAGATTGTGACGGGAATTAGGTCAAAGTGTGTCCCAAATGCCGGAAAATTTGGAAATCAAGGAATTTTCCAACCAACTTCAAATTTTGCATGCTCCAAACTGTATATATTCCGCACTTGTCATGCAAAATTGACAGATTTTCGCTGGGAAATGACGGAGAAATTTCAGAGTTTAGGGAAAACGGAGCTCGGCTGCGTGGTTATTCCCCTAACCGTGGCTGTTGGGACACCCTGCGCCGCGCTGGTGTACATTTGTACGGCCGTTGACTCACCCCAGATTGTGACGGGAATTAGGTCAAAGTGTGTCCCAAATGCCGGCAAATTTGGAAATCAAGGAATTTTCCAACCAACTTCAAATTTTGCACGCTCCAAACTGTATATATTCCGCACTTGTCATGCAAAATTGACAGATTTTCGCTGGGAAATGACGGAGAAATTTCAGAGTTTAGGGAAAACGGAGCTCGGCTGCGTGGTTATTCCCCTAACCGTGGCTGTTGGGACACCCTGCGCCGCGCTGGTGTACATTTGTACGGCCGTTGACTCACCCCAGATTGTGACGGGAATTAGGTCAAAGTGTGTCCCAAATGCCGGCAAATTTGGAAATCAAGGAATTTTCCAACCAACTTCAAATTTTGCATGCTCCAAACTGTATATATTCCGCACTTGTCATGCAAAATTGACAGATTTTCGCTGGGAAATGACGGAGAAATTTCAGAGTTTAGGGAAAACGGAGCTCGGCTGCGTGGTTATTCCCCTAACCGTGGCTGTTGGTACACCCTGCGCCGCGCTGGTGTACATTTGTACGGCCGTTGACTCACCCCAGATTGTGACGGGAATTAGGTCAAAGTGTGTTCCAAATGCCGGCAAATTTGGAAATCAAGGAATTTTCCAACCAACTTCAAATTTTGCATGCTCCAAACTGTATATATTCCGCACTTGTCATGCAAAATTGACAGATTTTCGCTGGGAAATGACGGAGAAATTTCAGAGTTTAGGGAAAACGGAGCTCGGCTGCGTGGTTATTCCCCTAACCGTGGCTGTTGGGACACCCTGCGCATGCGCCTCGCTGGTGTACCTTTGTACGGCCGTTGACTCACCCCAGATTGTGACGGGAATTAGGTCAAAGTGTGTCCCAAATGCCGGCAAATTTGGAAATCAAGGAATTTTCCAACCAACTTCAAATTTTGCATGCTCCAAACTGTATATATTCCGCACTTGTCATGCAAAATTGACAGATTTTCGCTGGGAAATGACGGAGAAATTTCAGAGTTTAGGGAAAACGGAGCTCGGCTGCGTGGTTATTCCCCTAACCGTGGCTGTTGGGACACCCTGCGCCGCGCTGGTGTACATTTGTACGGCCGTTGACTCACCCCAGATTGTGACGGGAATTAGGTCAAAGTGTGTCCCAAATGCCGGCAAATTTGGAAATCAAGGAATTTTCCAACCAACTTCAAATTTTGCATGCTCCAAACTGTATATATTCCGCACTTGTCATGCAAAATTGACAGATTTTCGCTGGGAAATGACGGAGAAATTTCAGAGTTTAGGGAAAACGGAGCTCGGCTGCGTGGTTATTCCCCTAACCGTGGCTGTTGGGACACCCTGCGCATGCGCCGCGCTGGTGTACATTTGTACGGCCGTTGACTCACCCCAGATTGTGACGGGAATTAGGTCAAAGTGTGTCCCAAATGCCGGCAAATTTGGAAATCAAGGAATTTTCCAACCAACTTCAAATTTTGCATGCTCCAAACTGTATATATTCCGCACTTGTCATGCAAAATTGACAGATTTTCGCTGGGAAATGACGGAGAAATTTCAGAGTTTAGGAAAAACGGAGCTCGGCTGCGTGGTTATTCCACTAACCGTGGCTGTTGGGACACCCTGCGCATGCGCCGCGCTGGTGTACATTTGTACGGCCGTTGACAGATTTTCGCTGGGAAATGACGGATACATTTCAGAGTTTAGGGAAAACGGAGCTCGGCTGCGTGGTTATTCCCCTAACCGTGGCTGTTGGGACACCCTGCGCCGCGCTGGTGTACATTTGTACGGCCGTTGACTCACCCCAGATTGTGACGGGAATTAGGTCAAAGTGTGTCCCAAATGCCGGCAAATTTGGAAATCAAGGAATTTTCCAACCAACTTCAAATTTTGCATGCTCCAAACTGTATATATTCCGCACGTGTCATGCAAAATTGACAGATTTTCGCTGGGAAATGACGGAGAAATTTCGGAGTTTAGGGAAAACGGAGCTCGGCTGCGTGGTTATTCCCCTAACCGTGGCTGTTGGGACACCCTGCGCATGCGCCTCGCTGGTGTACATTTGTACGGCCGTTGACTCACCCCAGATTGTGACGGGAATTAGGTCAAAGTGTGTCCCAAATGCCGGCAAATTTGGAAATCAAGGAATTTTCCAACCAACTTCAAATTTTGCATGCTCCAAACTGTATATATTCCGCACTTGTCATGCAAAATTGACAGATTTTCGCTGGGAAATGACGGAGAAATTTCAGAGTTTAGGGAAAACGGAGCTCGGCTGCGTGGTTATTCCCCTAACCGTGGCTGTTGGTACACCCTGCGCCGCGCTGGTGTACATTTGTACGGCCGTTGACTCACCCCAGATTGTGACGGGAATTAGGTCAAAGTGTGTTCCAAATGCCGGCAAATTTGGAAATCAAGGAATTTTCCAACCAACTTCAAATTTTGCATGCTCCAAACTGTATATATTCCGCACTTGTCATGCAAAATTGACAGATTTTCGCTGGGAAATGACGGAGAAATTTCAGAGTTTAGGGAAAACGGAGCTCGGCTGCGTGGTTATTCCCCTAACCGTGGCTGTTGGGACACCCTGCGCATGCGCCGCGCTGGTGTACATTTGTACGGCCGTTGACTCACCCCAGATTGTGACGGGAATTAGGTCAAAGTGTGTCCCAAATGCCGGCAAATTTGGAAATCAAGGAATTTTCCAACCAACTTCAAATTTTGCATGCTCCAAACTGTATATATTCCGCACTTGTCATGCAAAATTGACAGATTTTCGCTGGGAAATGACGGAGAAATTTCAGAGTTTAGGGAAAACGGAGCTCGGCTGCGTGGTTATTCCCCTAACCGTGGCTGTTGGGACACCCTGCGCATGCGCCGCGCTGGTGTACATTTGTATGGCCGTTGACTCACCCCAGATTGTGACGGGAATTAGGTCAAAGTGTGTCCCAAATGCCGGAAAATTTGGAAATCAAGGAATTTTCCAACCAACTTCAAATTTTGCATGCTCCAAACTGTATATATTCCGCACTTGTCATGCAAAATTGACAGATTTTCGCTGGGAAATGACGGAGAAATTTCAGAGTTTAGGGAAAACGGAGCTCGGCTGCGTGGTTATTCCCCTAACCGTGGCTGTTGGGACACCCTGCGCCGCGCTGGTGTACATTTGTACGGCCGTTGACTCACCCCAGATTGTGACGGGAATTAGGTCAAAGTGTGTCCCAAATGCCGGCAAATTTGGAAATCAAGGAATTTTCCAACCAACTTCAAATTTTGCACGCTCCAAACTGTATATATTCCGCACTTGTCATGCAAAATTGACAGATTTTCGCTGGGAAATGACGGAGAAATTTCAGAGTTTAGGGAAAACGGAGCTCGGCTGCGTGGTTATTCCCCTAACCGTGGCTGTTGGGACACCCTGCGCCGCGCTGGTGTACATTTGTACGGCCGTTGACTCACCCCAGATTGTTACGGGAATTAGGTCAAAGTGTGTCCCAAATGCCGGCAAATTTGGAAATCAAGGAATTTTCCAACCAACTTCAAATTTTGCATGCTCCAAACTGTATATATTCCGCACTTGTCATGCAAAATTGACAGATTTTCGCTGGGAAATGACGGAGAAATTTCAGAGTTTAGGGAAAACGGAGCTCGGCTGGGTGGTTATTCCCCTAACCGTGGCTGTTGGAACACCCTGCGCCGCGCTGGTGTACATTTGTACGGCCGTTGACTCACCCCAGATTGTGACGGGAATTAGGTCAAAGTGTGTCCCAAATGCCGGCAAATTTGGAAATCAAGGAATTTTCCAACCAACTTCAAATTTTGCATGCTCCAAACTGTATATATTCCGCACTTGTCAAGCAAAATTGACAGATTTTCGCTGGGAAATGACGGAGAAATTTCAGAGTTTAGGGAAAACGGAGCTCGGCTGCGTGGTTATTCCCCTAACCGTGGCTGTTGGGACACCCTGCGCATGCGCCGCGCTGGTGTACATTTGTACGGCCGTTGACTCACCCCAGATTGTGACGAGAATTAGGTCAAAGTGTGTCCCAAATGCCGGCAAATTTGGAAATCAAGGAATTTTTCAACCAACTTCAAATTTTGCATGCTCCAAACTGTATATATTCCGCACTTGTCATGCAAAATTGACAGATTTTCGCTGGGAAATGACGGAGAAATTTCAGAGTTTAGGGAAAACGGAGCTCGGCTGCGTGGTTATTCCCCTAACCGTGGCTGTTGGGACACCCTGCGCCGCGCTGGTGTACATTTGTACGGCCGTTGACTCACCCCAGATTGTGACGGGAATTAGGTCAAAGTGTGTCCCAAATGCCGGCAAATTTGGAAATCAAGGAATTTTCCAACCAACTTCAAATTTTGCATGCTCCAAACTGTATATATTCCGCACTTGTCATGCAAAATTGACAGATTTTCGCTGGGAAATGACGGAGAAATTTCAGAGTTTAGGGAAAACGGAGCTCGGCTGCGTGGTTATTCCCCTAACCGTGGCTGTTGGGACACCCTGCGCATGCGCCTCGCTGGTGTACATTTGTACGGCCGTTGACTCACCCCAGATTGTGACGGGAATTAGGTCAAAGTGTGTCCCAAATGCCGGCAAATTTGGAAATCAAGGAATTTTCCAACCAACTTCAAATTTTGCATGCTCCAAACTGTATATATTCCGCACTTGTCATGCAAAATTGACAGATTTTCGCTGGGAAATGACGGAGAAATTTCAGAGTTTAGGGAAAACGGAGCTCGGCTGCGTGGTTATTCCCCTAACCGTGGCTGTTGGGACACCCTGCGCCGCGCTGGTGTACATTTGTACGGCCGTTGACTCACCCCAGATTGTGACGGGAATTAGGTCAAAGTGTGTCCCAAATGCCGGCAAATTTGGAAATCAAGGAATTTTCCAACCAACTTCAAATTTTGCATGCTCCAAACTGTATATATTCCGCACGTGTCATGCAAAATTGACAGATTTTCGCTGGGAAATGACGGAGAAATTTCAGAGTTTAGGGAAAACGGAGCTCGGCTGCGTGGTTATTCCCCTAACCGTGGCTGTTGGGACACCCTGCGCATGCGCCGCGCTGGTGTACATTTGTACGGCCGTTGACTCACCCCAGATTGTGACGAGAATTAGGTCAAAGTGTGTCCCAAATGCCGGCAAATTTGGAAATCAAGGAATTTTTCAACCAACTTCAAATTTTGCATGCTCCAAACTGTATATATTCCGCACTTGTCATGCAAAATTGACAGATTTTCGCTGGGAAATGACGGAGAAATTTCAGAGTTTAGGGAAAACGGAGCTCGGCTGCGTGGTTATTCCCCTAACCGTGGCTGTTGGGACACCCTGCGCCGCGCTGGTGTACATTTGTACGGCCGTTGACTCACCCCAGATTGTGACGGGAATTAGGTCAAAGTGTGTCCCAAATGCCGGCAAATTTGGAAATCAAGGAATTTTCCAACCAACTTCAAATTTTGCATGCTCCAAACTGTATATATTCCGCACTTGTCATGCAAAATTGACAGATTTTCGCTGGGAAATGACGGAGAAATTTCAGAGTTTAGGGAAAACGGAGCTCGGCTGCGTGGTTATTCCCCTAACCGTGGCTTTTGGGACACCCTGCGCATGCGCCTCGCTGGTGTACATTTGTACGGCCGTTGACTCACCCCAGATTGTGACGGGAATTAGGTCAAAGTGTGTCCCAAATGCCGGCAAATTTGGAAATCAAGGAATTTTCCAACCAACTTCAAATTTTGCATGCTCCAAACTGTATATATTCCGCACTTGTCATGCAAAATTGACAGATTTTCGCTGGGAAATGACGGAGAAATTTCAGAGTTTAGGGAAAACGGAGCTCGGCTGCGTGGTTATTCCCCTAACCGTGGCTGTTGGGACACCCTGCGCCGCGCTGGTGTACATTTGTACGGCCGTTGACTCACCCCAGATTGTGACGGGAATTAGGTCAAAGTGTGTCCCAAATGCCGGCAAATTTGGAAATCAAGGAATTTTCCAACCAACTTCAAATTTTGCATGCTCCAAACTGTATATATTCCGCACGTGTCATGCAAAATTGACAGATTTTCGCTGGGAAATGACGGAGAAATTTCAGAGTTTAGGGAAAACGGAGCTCGGCTGCGTGGTTATTCCCCTAACCGTGGCTGTTGGGACACCCTGCGCATGCGCCGCGCTGGTGTACATTTGTACTTCCGTTGACTCACCCCAGATTGTGACGGGAATTAGGTCAAAGTGTGTCCCAAATGCCGGCAAATTTGGAAATCAAGGAATTTTCCAACCAACTTCAAATTTTGCATGCTCCAAACTGTATATATTCCGCACTTGTCATGCAAAATTGACAGATTTTCGCTGGGAAATGACGGAGAAATTTCAGAGTTTAGGAAAAACGGAGCTCGGCTGCGTGGTTATTCCACTAACCGTGGCTGTTGGGACACCCTGCGCATGCGCCGCGCTGGTGTACATTTGTACGGCCGTTGACAGATTTTCGCTGGGAAATGACGGATAAATTTCAGAGTTTAGGGAAAACGGAGCTCGGCTGCGTGGTTATTCCCCTAACCGTGGCTGTTGGGACACCCTGCGCCGCGCTGGTGTACATTTGTACGGCCGTTGACTCACCCCAGATTGTGACGGGAATTAGGTCAAAGTGTGTCCCAAATGCCGGCAAATTTGGAAATCAAGGAATTTTCCAACCAACTTCAAATTTTGCATGCTCCAAACTGTATATATTCCGCACTTGTCATGCAAAATTGACAGATTTTCGCTGGGAAATGACGGAGAAATTTCAGAGTTTAGGGAAAACGGAGCTCGGCTGCGTGGTTATTCCCCTAACCGTGGCTGTTGGGACACCCTGCGCATGCGCCGCGCTGGTGTACATTTGTACGGCCGTTGACTCACCTCAGATTGTGACGGGAATTAGGTCAAAGTGTGTCCCAAATGCCGGCAAATTTGGAAATCAAGGAATTTTCCAACCAACTTCATATTTTGCATGCTCCAAACTGTATATATTCCGCACGTGTCATGCAAAATTGACAGATTTTCGCTGGGAAATGACGGAGAAATTTCGGAGTTTAGGGAAAACGGAGCTCGGCTGCGTGGTTATTCCCCTAACCGTGGCTGTTGGGACACCCTGCGCATGCGCCTCGCTGGTGTACATTTGTACGGCCGTTGACTCACCCCAGATTGTGACGGGAATTAGGTCAAAGTGTGTCCCAAATGCCGGCAAATTTGGAAATCAAGGAATTTTCCAACCAACTTCAAATTTTGCATGCTCCAAACTGTATATATTCCGCACTTGTCATGCAAAATTGACAGATTTTCGCTGGGAAATGACGGAGAAATTTAAGAGTTTAGGGAAAACGGAGCTCGGCTGCGTGGTTATTCCCCTAACCGTGGCTGTTGGGACACCCTGCGCATGCGCCGCGCTGGTGTACATTTGTACGGCCGTTGACTCACCCCAGATTGTGACGAGAATTAGGTCAAAGTGTGTCCCAAATGCCGGCAAATTTGGAAATCAAGGAATTTTCCAACCAACTTCAAATTTTGCATGCTCCAAACTGTATATATTCCGCACTTGTCATGCAAAATTGACAGATTTTCGCTGGGAAATGACGGAGAAATTTCAGAGTTTAGGGAAAACGGAGCTCGGCTGCGTGGTTATTCCCCTAACCGTGGCTGTTGGGACACCCTGCGCATGCGCCGCGCTGGTGTACATTTGTACGGCCGTTGACTCACCCCAGATTGTGACGGGAATTAGGTCAAAGTGTGTCCCAAATGCCGGCAAATTTGGAAATCAAGGAATTTTCCAACCAACTTCAAATTTTGCATGCTCCAAACTGTATATATTCCGCACTTGTCATGCAAAATTGACAGATTTTCGCTGGGAAATGACGGAGAAATTTCAGAGTTTAGGGAAAACGGAGCTCGGCTGGGTGGTTATTCCCCTAACCGTGGCTGTTGGAACACCCTGCGCCGCGCTGGTGTACATTTGTACGGCCGTTGACTCACCCCAGATTGTGACGGGAATTAGGTCAAAGTGTGTCCCAAATGCCGGCAAATTTGGAAATCAAGGAATTTTCCAACCAACTTCAAATTTTGCATGCTCCAAACTGTATATATTCCGCACTTGTCATGCAAAATTGACAGATTTTCGCTGGGAAATGACGGAGAAATTTCAGAGTTTAGGGAAAACGGAGCTCGGCTGCGTGGTTATTCCCCTAACCGTGGCTGTTGGGACACCCTGCGCATGCGCCGCGCTGGTGTACATTTGTACGGCCGTTGACTCACCCCAGATTGTGACGGGAATTAGGTCCAAGTGTGTCCCAAATGCCGGCAAATTTGGAAATCAAGGAATTTTCCAACCAACTTCAAATTTTGCATGGCTCCAAACTGTATATATTCCGCACTTGTCATGCAAAATTGACAGATTTTCGCTGGGAAATGACGGAGAAATTTCAGAGTTTAGGGAAAATGGAGCTCGGCTGCGTGGTTATTCCCCTAACCGTGGCTGTTGGGACACCCTGGCGCCGCGCTGGTGTACATTTGTACGGCCGTTGACTCGCCCCAGATTGTGACGGAATTAGGTCAAAGTGTGTCCCAAATGCCGGCAAATTTGGAAATCAAGGAATTTTCCCAACCAACTTCAAATTTTGCATGCTCCAAAACTGTATATATTCCGCACTTGTCATGCAAAATTGACAGATTTTCGCTGGGAAATGACGGAGACATTTCAGAGTTTAGGGAAAACGGAGCTCGGCTGCGTGGTTATTCCCCTAACCGTGGCTGTTGGGACACCCTGCGCCGCGCTGGTGTACATTTGTACGGCCGTTGACTCACCCCCAGATTGTGACGGGAATTAGGTCAAAGTGTGTCCCAAATGCCGGCAAATTTGGAAATCAAGGAATTTTCCAACCAACTTCAAATTTTGCATGCTCCAAACTGTATATATTCCGCACTTGTCATGCAAAATTGACAGATTTTCGCTGGGAAATGACGGAGAAATTTCAGAGTTTAGGGAAAACGGAGCTCGGCTGCGTGGTTATTCCCCTAACCGTGGACTGTTGGGACACCCTGGCGCCGCGCTGGTGTACATTTGTACGGCCGTTGACTCACCCCAGATTGTGACGGGAATTAGGTCAAGTGTGTCCCAAATGCCGGCAAATTTGGAAATCAAGGGAATTTCCAACCAACTTCAAATTGTGCATGCTCCAAACTGTATATATTCCGCACTTGTCATGCAAAATTGACAGATTTTCGCTGGGAAATGACGGAGAAATTTCAGAGTTTAGGGAAAACGGAGCTCGGCTGCGTGGTTATTCCCCTAACCGTGGCTGTTGGACACCCTGCGCATGCGCCGCGCTGGTGTACATTTGTACGGCCGTTGACCTCACCCCAGATTGTGACGGGAATTAGGTCAAAGTGTGTCCCAAATGCCGGCAAATTTGGAATCAAGGAATTTTTCCAACCAACTTCAAATTTTGCATGCTCCAAACTGTATATATTCCGCACTTGTCATGCAAAATTGACAGATTTTTCGCTGGGAAATGACGGAGAAATTTCAGAGTTTAGGGAAAACGGAGCTCGGCTGCGTGGTTATTCCCCTAACCGTGGCTGTTGGGACACCCTGCGCATGCGCTGGTGTACATTTCGTACGGCCGTTGACTCACCCCAGATTGTGACGGGAATTAGGTCAAAGTGTGTCCCAAATGCCGGCACAAATTTGAAATCAAGGAATTTTCCAACCAACTTCAAATTTTGCATGCTCCAAACTGTATATATTCCGCACTTGTCATGCAAAATTGACAGATTTTCGCTGGGAAATGACGGAGAAATTTCAGAGTTTAGGGAAAACGGAGCTCGGCTGCGTGGTTATTCCCCTAACCGTGGCTGTTGGGACACCCTGCGCCGCGCTGGTGTACATTTGTACGGCCGTTGACTCACCCCAGATTGTGACGGGGAATTAGGTCAAAGTGTGTCCCAAATGCCCGGCAAATTTGGAAGATCAAGGAATTTTCCAACCAACTTCAAATTTTGCATGCTCCAAAACTGTATATATTCCGCACTTGTCATGCAAAATTGACAGATTTTCGCTGGGAAATGACGGAGAAATTTCAGAGTTTAGGGAAAACGGAGCTCGGCTGCGTGGTTATTCCCCTAACCGTGGCTTTTGGGACACCCTGCGCATGCGCCTCGCTGGTGTACATTTGTACGAGCCGTTGACTCACCCCAGATTGTGACGGGAATTAGGTCAAAGTGTGTCCCAAATGCCGGCAAATTTGGAAATCAAGGAATTTTCCAACCAACTTCAAATTTTGCATGCTCCAAACTGTATATATTCCGCACTTGTCATGCAAAATTGACAGATTTTCGCTGGGAAATGACGGAGAAATTTCAGAGTTTAGGGAAAACGGAGCTCGGCTGCGTGGTTATTCCCCTAACCGTGGCTGTTGGGACACCCTGCGCCGCGCTGGTGTACATTTGTACGGCCGTTGACTCACCCCAGATTGTGACGGGAATTAGGTCAAAGTGTGTCCCAAATGCCGGCAAATTTGGAAATCAAGGAATTTTCCAACCAACTTCAAATTTTGCATGCTCCAACTGTATATATTCCGCACGTGTCATGCAAAATTGACAGATTTTCGCTGGGAAATGACGGAGAAATTTCAGAGTTTAGGGAAAACGGAGCTCGGCTGCGTGGTTATTCCCCTAACCGTGGCTGTTGGGACACCCCTGCGCATGCGCCGCGCTGGTGTACATTTGTACTTCCGTTGACTCACCCCAGATTGTGACGGGAATTAGGTCAAAGTGTGTCCCAAATGCCGGCAAATTTGGAAATCAAGGAATTTTCCAACCAACTTCAAATTTTGCATGCTCCAAACTGTATATATTCCGCACTTGTCATGCAAATTGACAGATTTTCGCTGGGAAATGACGGAGAAATTTCAGAGTTTAGGAAAAACGGAGCTCGGCTGCGTGGTTATTCCACTAACCGTGGCTGTTGGGACACCCTGCGCATGCGCCGCGCTGGTGTACATTTGTACGGCCGTTGACAGATTTTCGCTGGGAAAATGACGGATAAATTTCAGAGTTTAGGGAAAACGGAGCTCGGCTGCGTGGTTATTCCCCTAACCGTGGCTGTTGGGACACCCCTGCGCCGCGCTGGTGTACATTTGTACGGCCGTTGACTCACCCCAGATTGTGACGGGAATTAGGTCAAAGTGTGTCCCAAATGCCGGCAAATTTGGAAATCAAGGAATTTTCCAACCAACTTCAAATTTTGCATGCTCCAAACTGTATATATTCCGCACTTGTCATGCAAAATTGACAGATTTTCGCTGGGAAATGACGGAGAAATTTCAGAGTTTAGGGAAAACGGAGCTCGGCTGCGTGGTTATTCCCCTAACCGTGGCTGTTGGGACACCCTGCGCATGCGCCGCGCTGGTGTACATTTGTACGGCCGTTGACTCACCTCAGATTGTGACGGGAATTAGGTCAAAGTGTGTCCCAAATGCCGGCAAATTTGGAAATCAAGGAATTTTCCAACCAACTTCATATTTTGCATGCTCCAAAACTGTATATATTCCGCACGTGTCATGCAAAATTGACAGATTTTCGCTGGGAAATGACGGAGAAATTTCGGAGTTTAGGGAAAACGGAGCTCGGCTGCGTGGTTATTCCCCTAACCGTGGCTGTTGGGACACCCCTGCGCATGCGCCTCGCTGGTGTACATTTGTACGGCCGTTGACTCACCCCAGATTGTGACGGGAATAGGTCAAAGTGTGTCCCAAATGCCGGCAAATTTGGAAATCAAGGAATTTTCAACCAACTTCAAATTTTGCATGCTCCAAACTGTATATATTCCGCACTTGTCATGCAAAATTGACAGATTTTCGCTGGGAAATGACGGAGAAATTTAAGAGTTTAGGGAAAACGGAGCTCGCTGCGTGGTTATTCCCCTAACCGTGGCTGTTGGGACACCCCTGCGCATGCGCCGCGCTGGTGTCACATTTGTACGGCCGTTGACTCACCCCAGATTGTGACGAGAATTAGGTCAAAGTGTGTCCCAAATGCCGGCAAATTTGGAAATCAAGGAATTTTCCAACCAACTTCAAATTTTGCATGCTCCAAACTGTATATATTCCGCACTTGTCATGCAAAATTGACAGATTTTCGCTGGGAAATGACGGAGAAATTTCAGAGTTTAGGGAAAACGGAGCTCGGCTGCGTGGTTATTCCCCTAACCGTGGCTGTTGGGACACCCTGCGCATGCGCCGCGCTGGTGTACATTTGTACGGCCGTTGGACTCACCCCAGATTGTGACGGGAATTAGGTCAAAGTGTGTCCAAAATGCGGCAAATTTGGAAATCAAGGAATTTTCCAACCAACTTCAATTTTGCATGCTCCAAACTGTATATATTCCGCACTTGTCATGCAAAATTGACAGATTTTCGCTGGAAATGACGGAGAAATTTCAGAGTTTAGGGGAAAACGGAGCTCGGCTGGGTGGTTATTCCCCTAACCGTGGCTGTTGGACACCCTGCGCCGCGCTGGTGTACATTTGTACGGCCGTTGACTCACCCCAGATTGTGACGGGAATTAGGTCAAAGTGTGTCCCAAATGCCGGCCAAATTTGGAAATCAAGGAATTTTCCAACCAACTTCAAATTTTGCATGCTCCAAACTGTATATATTCCGCACTTGTCATGCAAAATTGACAGATTTTCGCTGGGAAATGACGGAGAAATTTCAGAGTTTAGGGAAAACGGAGCTCGGCTGCGTGGTTATTCCCCTAACCGTGGCTGTTGGGACACCCTGCGCATGCGCCGCGCTGGTGT
Source organism: Henricia sp. BOLD:AAB3569 (assembly GCA_037783545.1). Lineage (NCBI taxonomy): Eukaryota > Metazoa > Echinodermata > Asteroidea > Spinulosida > Echinasteridae > Henricia > Henricia sp. BOLD:AAB3569. The sequence goes on along the minus strand of JBBELK010000077.1, from coordinate 65,347 downwards.
ACATTTGTACGGCCGTTGACTCACCCCAGATTGTGACGAGAATTAGGTCAAAGTGTGTCCCAAATGCCGGCAAATTTGGAAATCAAGGAATTTTTCCAACCAACTTCAAATTTTGCATGCTCCAAACTGTATATATTCCGCACTTGTCATGCAAAATTGACAGATTTTCGCTGGGAAATGACGGAGAAATTTCAGAGTTTAGGAAAAACGGAGCTCGGCTGCGTGGTTATTCCACTAACCGTGGCTGTTGGGACACCCTGCGCATGCGCCGCGCTGGTGTACATTTGTACGGCCGTTGACAGATTTTCGCTGGGAAATGACGGATAAATTTCAGAGTTTAGGGAAAACGGAGCTCGGCTGCGTGGTTATTCCCCTAACCGTGGCTGTTGGGACACCCTTGCGCCGCGCTGGTGTACATTTGTACGGCCGTTGACTCACCCCAGATTGTGACGGAATTAGGTCAAAGTGTGTCCCAAATGCCGGCAAATTTGGAAATCAAGGAATTTTCCAACCAACTTCAAATTTTGCATGCTCCAAACTGTATATATTCCGCACTTGTCATGCAAAATTGACAGATTTTCGCTGGGAAATGACGGAGAAATTTCAGAGTTTAGGGAAAACGGAGCTCGGCTGCGTGGTTATTCCCCTAACCGTGGCTGTTGGGACACCCTGCGCATGCGCCGCGCTGGTGTACATTTGTACGGCCGTTGACTCACCTCAGATTGTGACGGGAATTAGGTCAAAGTGTGTCCCAAATGCCGGCAAATTTGGAAATCAAGGAATTTTCCAACCAACTTCATATTTTGCATGCTCCAAACTGTATATATTCCGCACGTGTCATGCAAAATTGACAGATTTTCGCTGGAAATGACGGAGAAATTTCAGAGTTTAGGGAAAACGGAGCTCGGCTGCGTGGTTATTCCCCTAACCGTGGCTGTTGGACACCCTTGCGCATGCGCCTCGTGGTGTACATTTGTACGGCCGTTGACTCACCCCAGATTGTGCCGGGAATTAGGTCAAAGTGTGTCCCAAATGCCGGCAAATTTGGAAATCAAGAATTTTCCAACCAACTTCAAATTTTGCATGCTCCAAACTGTATATATTCCCGCACTTGTCATGCAAAATTGACAGATTTTCGCTGGGAAATGACGGAGAAATTTAAGAGTTTAGGGAAAACGGAGCTCGGCTGCGTGGTTATTCCCCTAACCGTGGCCTGTTGGGACACCCTGCGCATGCGCCGCGCTGGTGTACATTTGTACGGCCGTTGACTCACCCCAGATTGTGACGAGAATTAGGTCAAAGTGTGTCCCAAATGCCGGCAAATTTGGAATCAAGGAATTTTCGCAACCAACTTCAAATTTTGCATGCTCCAAACTGTATATATTCCGCACTTGTCATGCAAAATTGACAGATTTTCGCTGGGAAATGACGGAGAAATTTCAGAGTTTAGGGAAAACGGAGCTCGGCTGCGTGGTTATTCCCCTAACCGTGGCTGTTGGGACACCCTGCGCATGCGCCGCGCTGGTGTACATTTGTACGGCCGTTGACTCACCCAGATTGTGACGGGAATTAGGTCAAAGTGTGTCCCAAATGCCGGCAAATTTGGAAATCAAGGAATTTTCCAACCAACTTCAAATTTTGCATGCTCCAAACTGTATATATTCCGCACTTGTCATGCAAAATTGACAGATTTTCGCTGGGAAATGACGGAGAAATTTCAGAGTTTAGGGAAAACGGAGCTCGGCTGGGTGGTTATTCCCCTAACCGTGGCTGTTGGAACACCTGGCGCCGCGCTGGTGTACATTTGTACGGCCGTTGACTCACCCCAGATTGTGACGGGAATTAGGTCAAAGTGTGTCCCAAATGCCGGCAAATTTGGAAATCAAGGAATTTTCCAACCAACTTCAAATTTTGCATGCTCCAAACTGTATATATTCCGCACTTGTCATGCAAAATTGACAGATTTTCGCTGGGAAATGACGGAGAAATTTCAGAGTTTAGGGAAAACGGAGCTCGGCTGCGTGGTTATTCCCCTAACCGTGGCTGTTGGGACACCCTGCGCATGCGCCGCGCTGGTGTACATTTGTACGGCCGTTGACTCACCCCAGATTGTGACGAGAATTAGGTCAAAGTGTGTCCCAAATGCCGGCAAATTTGGAAATCAAGGAATTTTTCCAACCAACTTCAAATTTTGCATGCTCCAAACTGTATATATTCCGCACTTGTCATGCAAAATTGACAGATTTTCGCTGGGAAATGACGGAGAAATTTCAGAGTTTAGGGAAAACGGAGCTCGGCTGCGTGGTTATTCCCCTAACCGTGGCTGTTGGGACACCCTGCGCCGCGCTGGTGTACATTTGTACGGCCGTTGACTCACCCCAGATTGTGACGGGAATTAGGTCAAAGTGTGTCCCAAATGCCGGCAAATTTGGAAATCAAGGAATTTTCCAACCAACTTCAAATTTTGCATGCTCCAAACTGTATATATTCCGCACTTGTCATGCAAAATTGACAGATTTTCGCTGGGAAATGACGGAGAAATTTCAGAGTTTAGGGAAAACGGAGCTCGGCTGCGTGGTTATTCCCCTAACCGTGGCTGTTGGGACCACCCTGCGCATGCGCCGCGCTGGTGTACATTTGTACGGCCGTTGACTCACACCCAGATTGTGACGAGAATTAGGTCAAAGTGTGTCCCAAATGCCGGCAAATTTGGAAATCAAGGAATTTTCCAACCAACTTCAAATTTTGCATGCTCCAAACTGTATATATTCCGCACTTGTCATGCAAAATTGACAGATTTTCGCTGGGAAATGACGGAGAAATTTCAGAGTTTAGGGAAAACGGAGCTCGGCTGCGTGGTTATTCCCCTAACCGTGGCTGTTGGGACACCCTGCGCATGCGCCGCGCTGGTGTACATTTGTACGGCCGTTGACTCACCCCAGATTGTGACGGGAATTAGGTCAAAGTGTGTCCCAAATGCCGGCAAATTTGGAAATCAAGGAATTTTCCAACCAACTTCAAATTTTGCATGCTCCAAACTGTATATATTCGCACTTGTCATGCAAAATTGACAGATTTCGCTGGGAAATGACGGAGAAATTTCAGAGTTTAGGAAAACGGAGCTCGGCTGCGTGGTTATTCCCCTAACCGTGGCTGTTGGGACACCCTGCGCATGCGCCGCGCTGGTGTACATTTGTACGGCCGTTGACTCACCCCCAGATTGTGACGGAATTAGGTCAAAGTGTGTCCCAAATGCCGGCAAATTTGGAAATCAAGGAATTTTCCAACCAACTTCAAATTTTGCATGCTCCAAACTGTATATATTCCGCACTTGTCATGCAAATTGACAGATTTTCGCTGGGAAATGACGGAGAAATTTCAGAGTTTAGGGAAAACGGAGCTCGGCTGCGTGGTTATTCCCCTAACCGTGGCTGTTGGACACCCTGCGCATGCGCCGCGCTGGTGTACATTTGTACGGCCGTTGACTCACCCCAGATTGTGACGGGAATTAGGTCAAAGTGTGTCCCAAATGCCGGCAAATTTGGAAATCAAGGAATTTTCCAACCAACTTCAAATTTTGCATGCTCCAAACTGTATATATTCCGCACTTGTCATGCAAAATTGACAGATTTTCGCTGGGAAATGACGGAGAAATTTCAGAGTTTAGGGAAAACGGAGCTCGGCTGCGTGGTTATTCCCCTAACCGTGGCTGTTGGTACACCCTGCGCCGCGCTGGTGTACATTTGTACGGCCGTTGACTCACCCCAGATTGTGACGGGAATTAGGTCAAAGTGTGTTCCAAATGCGGCAAATTTGGAAATCAAGGAATTTTCCAACCAACTTCAAATTTGGCATGCTCCAAACTGTATATATTCCGCACTTGTCATGCAAAATTGACAGATTTTCGCTGGGAAATGACGGAGAAATTTCAGAGTTTAGGGAAAACGGAGCTCGGCTGCGTGGTTATTCCCCTAACCGTGGCTGTTGGGACACCCTGCGCATGCGCCTCGCTGGTGTACATTTGTACGGCCGTTGACTCACCCCAGATTGTGACGGGAATTAGGTCAAAGTGTGTCCCAAATGCCGGCAAATTTGGAAATCAAGGAATTTTCCAACCAACTTCAAATTTTGCATGCTCCAAACTGTATATATTCCGCACTTGTCATGCAAAATTGACAGATTTTCGCTGGGAAATGACGGAGAAATTTCAGAGTTTAGGGAAAACGGAGCTCGGCTGCGTGGTTATTCCCCTAACCGTGGCTGTTGGGACACCCTGCGCATGCGCCGCGCTGGTGTACATTTGTACGGCCGTTGACTCACCTCAGATTGTGACGGGAATTAGGTCAAAGTGTGTCCCAAATGCCGGCAAATTTGGAAATCAAGGAATTTTCCAACCAACTTCAAATTTTGCATGCTCCAAACTGTATATATTTCGCACTTGTCATGCAAAATTGACAGATTTTCGCTGGGAAATGACGGAGAAATTTCAGAGTTTAGGGAAAACGGAGCTCGGCTGCGTGGTTATTCCCCTAACCGTGGCTGTTGGGACACCCTGCGCCGCGCTGGTGTACATTTGTACGGCCGTTGACTCACCCCAGATTGTGACGGGAATTAGGTCAAAGTGTGTCCCAAATGCCGGCAAATTTGGAAATCAAGGAATTTTCCAACCAACTTCAAATTTTGCATGCTCCAAACTGTATATATTCCGCACGTGTCATGCAAAATTGACAGATTTTCGCTGGGAAATGACGGAGAAATTTCAGAGTTTAGGGAAAACGGAGCTCGGCTGCGTGGTTATTCCCCTAACCGTGGCTGTTGGGACACCCTGCGCATGCGCCGCGCTGGTGTACATTTGTACGGCCGTTGACTCACCCCAGATTGTGACGGGAATTAGGTCAAAGTGTGTCCCAAATGCCGGCAAATTTGGAAATCAAGGAATTTTCCAACCAACTTCAAATTTGGCATGCTCCAAACTGTATATATTCCGCACTTGTCATGCAAAATTGACAGATTTTCGCTGGGAAATGACGGAGAAATTTCAGAGTTTAGGGAAAACGGAGCTCGGCTGCGTGGTTATTCCCCTAACCGTGGCTGTTGGGACACCCTGCGCATGCGCCTCGCTGGTGTACATTTGTACGGCCGTTGACTCACCCCAGATTGTGACGGGAATTAGGTCAAAGTGTGTCCCAAATGCCGGCAAATTTGGAAATCAAGGAATTTTCCAACCAACTTCAAATTTTGCATGCTCCAAACTGTATATATTCCGCACTTGTCATGCAAAATTGACAGATTTTCGCTGGGAAATGACGGAGAAATTTCAGAGTTTAGGGAAAACGGAGCTCGGCTGCGTGGTTATTCCCCTAACCGTGGCTGTTGGGACACCCTGCGCATGCGCCGCGCTGGTGTACATTTGTACGGCCGTTGACTCACCTCAGATTGTGACGGGAATTAGGTCAAAGTGTGTCCCAAATGCCGGCAAATTTGGAAATCAAGGAATTTTCCAACCAACTTCAAATTTTGCATGCTCCAAACTGTATATATTTCGCACTTGTCATGCAAAATTGACAGATTTTCGCTGGGAAATGACGGAGAAATTTCAGAGTTTAGGGAAAACGGAGCTCGGCTGCGTGGTTATTCCCCTAACCGTGGCTGTTGGGACACCCTGCGCCGCGCTGGTGTACATTTGTACGGCCGTTGACTCACCCCAGATTGTGACGGGAATTAGGTCAAAGTGTGTCCCAAATGCCGGCAAATTTGGAAATCAAGGAATTTTCCAACCAACTTCAAATTTTGCATGCTCCAAACTGTATATATTCCGCACGTGTCATGCAAAATTGACAGATTTTCGCTGGGAAATGACGGAGAAATTTCAGAGTTTAGGGAAAACGGAGCTCGGCTGCGTGGTTATTCCCCTAACCGTGGCTGTTGGGACACCCTGCGCATGCGCCGCGCTGGTGTACATTTGTACGGCCGTTGACTCACCCCAGATTGTGACGGGAATTAGGTCAAAGTGTGTCCCAAATGCCGGCAAATTTGGAAATCAAGGAATTTTCCAACCAACTTCAAATTTTGCATGCTCCAAACTGTATATATTCCGCACTTGTCATGCAAAATTGACAGATTTTCGCTGGGAAATGACGGAGAAATTTCAGAGTTTAGGAAAAACGGAGCTCGGCTGCGTGGTTATTCCACTAACCGTGGCTGTTGGGACACCCTGCGCATGCGCCGCGCTGGTGTACATTTGTACGGCCGTTGACAGATTTTCGCTGGGAAATGACGGATAAATTTCAGAGTTTAGGGAAAACGGAGCTCGGCTGCGTGGTTATTCCCCTAACCGTGGCTGTTGGGACACCCTGCGCCGCGCTGGTGTACATTTGTACGGCCGTTGACTCACCCCAGATTGTGACGGGAATTAGGTCAAAGTGTGTCCCAAATGCCGGCAAATTTGGAAATCAAGGAATTTTCCAACCAACTTCAAATTTTGCATGCTCCAAACTGTATATATTCCGCACGTGTCATGCAAAATTGACAGATTTTCGCTGGGAAATGACGGAGAAATTTCAGAGTTTAGGGAAAACGGAGCTCGGCTGCGTGGTTATTCCCCCTAACCGTGGCTGTTGGGACACCCTGCGCATGCGCCTCGCTGGTGTACATTTGTACGGCCGTTGACTCACCCCAGATTGTGACGGGAATTAGGTCAAAGTGTGTCCCAAATGCCGGAAAATTTGGAAATCAAGGAATTTTCCAACCAACTTCAAATTTTGCATGCTCCAAACTGTATATATTCCGCACTTGTCATGCAAAATTGACAGATTTTCGCTGGGAAATGACGGAGAAATTTCAGAGTTTAGGGAAAACGGAGCTCGGCTGCGTGGTTATTCCCCTAACCGTGGCTGTTGGGACACCCTGCGCATGCGCCGCGCTGGTGTACATTTGTACGGCCGTTGACTCACCCCAGATTGTGACGGGAATTAGGTCAAAGTGTGTCCCAAATGCCGGCACATTTGGAAATCAAGGAATTGTCCAACCAACTTCAAATTTTGCATGCTCCAAACTGTATATATTCCGCACTTTTCATGCAAAATTGACAGATTTTCGCTGGGAAATGACGGAGAAATTTCGGAGTTTAGGGAAAACGGAGCTCGGCTGCGTGGTTATTCCCCTAACCGTGGCTGTTGGGACACCCTGCGCATGCGCTGGTGTACATTTCTACGGCCGTTGACTCACCCCAGATTGTGACGGGAATTAGGTCAAAGTGTGTCCCAAATGCCGGCAAATTTGGAAATCAAGGAATTTTCCAACCAACTTCAAATTTTGCATGCTCCAAACTGTATATATTCCGCACTTGTCATGCAAAATTGACAGATTTTCGCTGGGAAATGACGGAGAAATTTCAGAGTTTAGGGAAAACGGAGCTCGGCTGCGTGGTTATTCCCCTAACCGTGGCTGTTGGGACACCCTGCGCCGCGCTGGTGTACATTTGTACGGCCGTTGACTCACCCCAGATTGTGACGGGAATTAGGTCAAAGTGTGTCCCAAATGCCGGCAAATTTGGAAATCAAGGAATTTTCCAACCAACTTCAAATTTTGCACGCTCCAAACTGTATATATTCCGCACTTGTCATGCAAAATTGACAGATTTTCGCTGGGAAATGACGGAGAAATTTCAGAGTTTAGGGAAAACGGAGCTCGGCTGCGTGGTTATTCCCCTAACCGTGGCTGTTGGGACACCCTGCGCCGCGCTGGTGTACATTTGTACGGCCGTTGACTCACCCCAGATTGTGACGGGAATTAGGTCAAAGTGTGTCCCAAATGCCGGCAAATTTGGAAATCAAGGAATTTTCCAACCAACTTCAACTTTTGCATGCTCCAAACTGTATATATTCCGCACTTGTCATGCAAAATTGACAGATTTTCGCTGGGAAATGACGGAGAAATTTCAGAGTTTAGGGAAAACGGAGCTCGGCTGCGTGGTTATTCCCCTAACCGTGGCTGTTGGGACACCCTGCGCCGCGCTGGTGTACATTTGTACGGCCGTTGACTCACCCCAGATTGTGACGGGAATTAGGTCAAAGTGTGTCCCAAATGCCGGCAAATGTGGAAATCAAGGATTTTTCCAACCAACTTCAAATTTTGCATGCTCCAAACTGTATATATTCCGCACTTGTCATGCAAAATTTACAGATTTTCGCTGGGAAATGACGGAGAAATTTCGGAGTTTAGGGAAAACGGAGCTCGGCTGCGTGGTTATTCCCCTAACCGTGGCTGTTGGGACACCCTGCGCATGCGCTGGTGTACATTTCTACGGCCGTTGACTCACCCCAGATTGTGACGGGAATTAGGTCAAAGTGTGTCCCAAATGCCGGCAAATTTGGAAATCAAGGAATTTTCCAACCAACTTCAAATTTTGCATGCTCCAAACTGTATATATTCCGCACTTGTCATGCAAAATTGACAGATTTTCGCTGGGAAATGACGGAGAAATTTCAGAGTTTAGGGAAAACGGAGCTCGGCTGCGTGGTTATTCCCCTAACCGTGGCTGTTGGGACACCCTGCGCCGCGCTGGTGTACATTTCTACGGCCGTTGACTCACCCCAGATTGTGACGGGAATTAGGTCAAAGTGTGTCCCAAATGCCGGCAAATTTGGAAATCAAGGAATTTTCCAACCAACTTCAAATTTTGCATGCTCCAAACTGTATATATTCCGCACTTGTCATGCAAAATTGACAGATTTTCGCTGGGAAATGACGGAGAAATTTCAGAGTTTAGGGAAAACGGAGCTCGGCTGCGTGGTTATTCCCTAACCGTGGCTGTTGGGACACCCTGCGCCGCGCTGGTGTACATTTGTACGGCCGTTGACTCACCCCAGATTGTGACGGGAATTAGGTCAAAGTGTGTCCCAAATGCCGGCAAATTTGGAAATCAAGGAATTTTCCAACCAACTTCAAATTTTGCACGCTCCAAACTGTATATATTCCGCACTTGTCATGCAAAATTGACAGATTGTCGCTGGGAAATGACGGAGAAATTTTAGAGTTTAGGGAAAACGGAGCTCGGCTGCGTGGTTATTCCCCTAACCGTGGCTGTTGGGACACCCTGCGCCGCGCTGGTGTACATTTCTACGGCCGTTGACTCACCCCAGATTGTGACGGGAATTAGGTCAAAGTGTGTCCCAAATGCCGGCAAATTTGGAAATCAAGGAATTTTCCAACCAACTTCAAATTTTGCATGCTCCAAACTGTATATATTCCGCACTTGTCATGCAAAATTGACAGATTTTCGCTGGGAAATGACGGAGAAATTTCAGAGTTTAGGGAAAACGGAGCTCGGCTGCGTGGTTATTCCCCTAACCGTGGCTGTTGGGACACCCTGCGCCGCGCTGGTGTACATTTGTACGGCCGTTGACTCACCCCAGATTGTGACGGGAATTAGGTCAAAGTGTGTCCCAAATGCCGGCAAATTTGGAAATCAAGGAATTTTCCAACCAACTTCAAATTTTGCACGCTCCAAACTGTATATATTCCGCACTTGTCATGCAAAATTGACAGATTGTCGCTGGGAAATGACGGAGAAATTTTAGAGTTTAGGGAAAACGGAGCTCGGCTGCGTGGTTATTCCCCTAACCGTGGCTGTTGGGACACCCTGCGCCGCGCTGGTGTACATTTGTACGGCCGTTGACTCACCCCAGATTGTGACGGGAATTAGGTCAAAGTGTGTCCCAAATGCCGGCAAATTTGGAAATCAAGGAATTTTCCAACCAACTTCAAATTTTGCATGCTCCAAACTGTATATATTCCTCACTTGTCATGCAAAATTGACAGATTTTCGCTGGGAAATGACGGAGAAATTTCAGAGTTTAGGAAAAACGGAGCTCGGCTGCGTGGTTATTCCCCTAACCGTGGCTGTTGGGACACCCTGCGCATGCGCCGCGCTGGTGTACATTTGTACGGCCGTTGACTCACCCCAGATTGTGACGGGAATTAGGTCAAAGTGTGTCCCAAATGCCGGCACATTTGGAAATCAAGGAATTGTCCAACCAACTTCAAATTTTGCATGCTCCAAACTGTATATATTCCGCACTTGTCATGCAAAATTGACAGATTTTCGCTGGGAAATGACGGAGAAATTTCGGAGTTTAGGGAAAACGGAGCTCGGCTGCGTGGTTATTCCCCTAACCGTGGCTGTTGGGACACCCTGCGCATGCGCTGGTGTACATTTCTACGGCCGTTGACTCACCCCAGATTGTGACGGGAATTAGGTCAAAGTGTGTCCCAAATGCCGGCAAATTTGGAAATCAAGGAATTTTCCAACCAACTTCAAATTTTGCATGCTCCAAACTGTATATATTCCGCACTTGTCATGCAAAATTGACAGATTTTCGCTGGGAAATGACGGAGAAATTTTAGAGTTTAGGGAAAACGGAGCTCGGCTGCGTGGTTATTCCCCTAACCGTGGCTGTTGGGACACCCTGCGCCGCGCTGGTGTACATTTGTACGGCCGTTGACTCACCCCAGATTGTGACGGGAATTAGGTCAAAGTGTGTCCCAAATGCCGGCAAATTTGGAAATCAAGGAATTTTCCAACCAACTTCAAATTTTGCACGCTCCAAACTGTATATATTCCGCACTTGTCATGCAAAATTGACAGATTTTCGCTGGGAAATGACGGAGAAATTTCAGAGTTTAGGGAAAACGGAGCTCGGCTGCGTGGTTATTCCCCTAACCGTGGCTGTTGGGACACCCTGCGCCGCGCTGGTGTACATTTGTACGGCCGTTGACTCACCCCAGATTGTGACGGGAATTAGGTCAAAGTGTGTCCCAAATGCCGGCACATTTGGAAATCAAGGAATTGTCCAACCAACTTCAAATTTTGCATGCTCCAAACTGTATATATTCCGCACTTGTCATGCAAAATTGACAGATTTTCGCTGGGAAATGACGGAGAAATTTCGGAGTTTAGGGAAAACGGAGCTCGGCTGCGTGGTTATTCCCCTAACCGTGGCTGTTGGGACACCCTGCGCATGCGCTGGTGTACATTTCTACGGCCGTTGACTCACCCCAGATTGTGACGGGAATTAGGTCAAAGTGTGTCCCAAATGCCGGCAAATTTGGAAATCAAGGAATTTTCCAACCAACTTCAAATTTTGCATGCTCCAAACTGTATATATTCCGCACTTGTCATGCAAAATTGACAGATTTTCGCTGGGAAATGACGGAGAAATTTTAGAGTTTAGGGAAAACGGAGCTCGGCTGCGTGGTTATTCCCCTAACCGTGGCTGTTGGGACACCCTGCGCCGCGCTGGTGTACATTTGTACGGCCGTTGACTCACCCCAGATTGTGACGGGAATTAGGTCAAAGTGTGTCCCAAATGCCGGCAAATTTGGAAATCAAGGAATTTTCCAACCAACTTCAAATTTTGCACGCTCCAAACTGTATATATTCCGCACTTGTCATGCAAAATTGACAGATTGTCGCTGGGAAGTGACGGAGAAATTTTAGAGTTTAGGGAAAACGGAGCTCGGCTGCGTGGTTATTCCCCTAACCGTGGCTGTTGGGACACCCTGCGCCGCGCTGGTGTACATTTGTACGGCCGTTGACTCACCCCAGATTGTGACGGGAATTAGGTCAAAGTGTGTCCCAAATGCCGGCAAATTTGGAAATTAAGGAATTTTCCAACCAACTTCAAATTTTGCATGCTCCAAATTGTATATATTCCGCACTTGTCATGCAAAATTGACAGATTTTCGCTGGGAAATGACGGAGAAATTTTAGAGTTTAGGGAAAACGGAGCTCGGCTGCGTGGTTATTCCCCTAACCGTGGCTGTTGGGACACCCTGCGCCGCGCTGGTGTACATTTGTACGGCCGTTGACTCACCCCAGATTGTGACGGGAATTAGGTCAAAGTGTGTCCCAAATGCCGGCAAATTTGGAAATCAAGGAATTTTCCAACCAACTTCAAATTTTGCACGCTCCAAACTGTATATATTCCGCACTTGTCATGCAAAATTGACAGATTGTCGCTGGGAAATGACGGAGAAATTTTAGAGTTTAGGGAAAACGGAGCTCGGCTGCGTGGTTATTCCCCTAACCGTGGCTGTTGGGACACCCTGCGCCGCGCTGGTGTACATTTGTACGGCCGTTGACTCACCCCAGATTGTGACGGGAATTAGGTCAAAGTGTGTCCCAAATGCCGGCAAATTTGGAAATCAAGGAATTTTCCAACCAACTTCAAATTTTGCATGCTCCAAATTGTATATATTCCTCACTTGTCATGCAAAATTGACAGATTTTCGCTGGGAAATGACGGAGAAATTTCAGAGTTTAGGAAAAACGGAGCTCGGCTGCGTGGTTATTCCCCTAACCGTGGCTGTTGGGACACCCTGCGCATGCGCCGCGCTGGTGTACATTTGTACGGCCGTTGACTCACCCCAGATTGTGACGGGAATTAGGTCAAAGTGTGTCCCAAATGCCGGCACATTTGGAAATCAAGGAATTGTCCAACCAACTTCAAATTTTGCATGCTCCAAACTGTATATATTCCGCACTTGTCATGCAAAATTGACAGATTTTCGCTGGGAAATGACGGAGAAATTTCGGAGTTTAGGGAAAACGGAGCTCGGCTGCGTGGTTATTCCCCTAACCGTGGCTGTTGGGACACCCTGCGCATGCGCTGGTGTACATTTCTACGGCCGTTGACTCACCCCAGATTGTGACGGGAATTAGGTCAAAGTGTGTCCCAAATGCCGGCAAATTTGGAAATCAAGGAATTTTCCAACCAACTTCAAATTTTGCATGCTCCAAACTGTATATATTCCGCACTTGTCATGCAAAATTGACAGATTTTCGCTGGGAAATGACGGAGAAATTTCAGAGTTTAGGGAAAACGGAGCTCGGCTGCGTGGTTATTCCCCTAACCGTGGCTGTTGGGACACCCTGCGCCGCGCTGGTGTACATTTGTACGGCCGTTGACTCACCCCAGATTGTGACGGGAATTAGGTCAAAGTGTGTCCCAAATGCCGGCAAATTTGGAAATCAAGGAATTTTCCAACCAACTTCAAATTTTGCACGCTCCAAACTGTATATATTCCGCACTTGTCATGCAAAATTGACAGATTTTCGCTGGGAAATGACGGAGAAATTTTAGAGTTTAGGGAAAACGGAGCTCGGCTGCGTGGTTATTCCCCTAACCGTGGCTGTTGGGACACCCTGCGCCGCGCTGGTGTACATTTGTACGGCCGTTAACTCACCCCAGATTGTGACGGGAATTAGGTCAAAGTGTGTCCCAAATGCCGGCACATTTGGAAATCAAGGAATTTTCCAACCAACTTCGAATTTTGCATGCTCCAAACTGTATATATTCCGCACTTGTCATGCAAAATTGACAGATTTTCGCTGGGAAATGACGGAGAAATTTCGGAGTTTACGGAAAACGGAGCTCGGCTGCATGGTTATTCCCCTAACCGTGGCTGTTGGGACACCCTGCGCCGCGCTGGTGTACATTTCTAAGGCCGTTGACTCACCCCAGATTGTGACGGGAATTTGGTCAAAGTGTGTCCCAAATGCCGGCAAATTTGGAAATCAAGGAATTTTCCAACCAACTTCAAATTTTGCATGCTCCAAACTGTATATATTCCGCACTTGTCATGAAAAATTGACAGATTTTCGCTGGGAAATGACGGAGAAATTTCAGAGTTTAGGGAAAACGGAGCTCGGCTGCGTGGTTATTCCCCTAACCGTGGCTGTTGGGACACCCTGCGCCGCGCTGGTGTACATTTGTACGGCCGTTGACTCACCCCAGATTGTGACGGGAATTAGGTCAAAGTGTGTCCCAAATGCCGGCAAATTTGGAAATCAAGGAATTTTCCAACCAACTTCAAATTTTGCACGCTCCAAACTGTATATATTCCGCACTTGTCATGCAAAATTGACAGATTTTCGCTGGGAAATGACGGAGAAATTTCAGAGTTTAGGGGAAAACGGAGCTCGGCTGCGTGGTTATTCCCCTAACCGTGGCTGTTGGGACACCCTGCGCCGCGCTGGTGTACATTTGTACGGCCGTTGACTCACCCCAGATTGTGACGGGAATTAGGTCAAAGTGTGTCCCAAATGCCGGCAAATTTGGAAATCAAGGAATTTTCCAACCAACTTCAAATTTTGCATGCTCCAAACTGTATATATTCCGCACTTGTCATGCAAAATTGACAGATTTTCGCTGGGAAATGACGGAGAAATTTCAGAGTTTAGGGAAAACGGAGCTCGGCTGCGTGGTTATTCCCCTAACCGTGGCTGTTGGGACACCCCGCGCCGCGCTGGTGTACATTTGTACGGCCGTTGACTCGCCCCAGATTGTGACGGGAATTAGGTCAAAGTGTGTCCCAAATGCCGGCAAATTTGGAAATCAAGGAATTTTCCAACCAACTTCAAATTTTGCATGCTCCAAACTGTATATATTCCGCACTTGTCATGCAAAATTGACAGATTTTCGCTGGGAAATGACGGAGAAATTTTAGAGTTTAGGGAAAACGGAGCTCGGCTGCGTGGTTATTCCCCTAACCGTGGCTGTTGGGACACCCTGCGCATGCGCCGCGCTGGTGTACATTTGTACGGCCGTTGACTCACCCCACATTGTGACGGGAATTAGGTCAAAGTGTGTCCCAAATGCCGGCAAATTTGGAAATCAAGGAATTTTCCAACCAACTTCAAATTTTGCACGCTCCAAACTGTATATATTCCGCACTTGTCATGCAAAATTGACAGATTGTCGCTGGGAAATGACGGAGAAATTTTAGAGTTTAGGGAAAACGGAGCTCGGCTGCGTGGTTATTCCCCTAACCGTGGCTGTTGGGACACCCTGCGCCGCGCTGGTGTACATTTGTACGGCCGTTGACTCACCCCAGATTGTGACGGGAATTAGGTCAAAGTGTGTCCCAAATGCCGGCAAATTTGGAAATCAAGGAATTTTCCAACCAACTTCAAATTTTGCATGCTCCAAACTGTATATATTCCTCACTTGTCATGCAAAATTGACAGATTGTCGCTGGGAAATGACGGAGAAATTTTAGAGTTTAGGGAAAACGGAGCTCGGCTGCGTGGTTATTCCCCTAACCGTGGCTGTTGGGACACCCTGCGCCGCGCTGGTGTACATTTGTACGGCCGTTGACTCACCCCAGATTGTGACGGGAATTAGGTCAAAGTGTGTCCCAAATGCCGGCAAATTTGGAAATCAAGGAATTTTCCAACCAACTTCAAATTTTGCATGCTCCAAATTGTATATATTCCTCACTTGTCATGCAAAATTGACAGATTTTCGCTGGGAAATGACGGAGAAATTTCAGAGTTTAGGAAAAACGGAGCTCGGCTGCGTGGTTATTCCCCTAACCGTGGCTGTTGGGACACCCTGCGCATGCGCCGCGCTGGTGTACATTTGTACGGCCGTTGACTCACCCCAGATTGTGACGGGAATTAGGTCAAAGTGTGTCCCAAATGCCGGCACATTTGGAAATCAAGGAATTGTCCAACCAACTTCAAATTTTGCATGCTCCAAACTGTATATATTCCGCACTTGTCATGCAAAATTGACAGATTGTCGCTGGGAAATGACGGAGAAATTTTAGAGTTTAGGGAAAACGGAGCTCGGCTGCGTGGTTATTCCCCTAACCGTGGCTGTTGGGACACCCTGCGCCGCGCTGGTGTACATTTGTACGGCCGTTGACTCACCCCAGATTGTGACGGGAATTAGGTCAAAGTGTGTCCCAAATGCCGGCAAATTTGGAAATCAAGGAATTTTCCAACCAACTTCAAATTTTGCATGCTCCAAATTGTATATATTCCTCACTTGTCATGCAAAATTGACAGATTTTCGCTGGGAAATGACGGAGAAATTTCAGAGTTTAGGAAAAACGGAGCTCGGCTGCGTGGTTATTCCCCTAACCGTGGCTGTTGGGACACCCTGCGCATGCGCCGCGCTGGTGTACATTTGTACGGCCGTTGACTCACCCCAGATTGTGACGGGAATTAGGTCAAAGTGTGTCCCAAATGCCGGCACATTTGGAAATCAAGGAATTGTCCAACCAACTTCAAATTTTGCATGCTCCAAACTGTATATATTCCGCACTTGTCATGCAAAATTGACAGATTTTCGCTGGGAAATGACGGAGAAATTTCGGAGTTTAGGGGAAAACGGAGCTCGGCTGCGTGGTTATTCCCCTAACCGTGGCTGTTGGGACACCCTGCGCATGCGCTGGTGTACATTTCTACGGCCGTTGACTCACCCCAGATTGTGACGGGAATTAGGTCAAAGTGTGTCCCAAATGCCGGCAAATTTGGAAATCAAGGAATTTTCCAACCAACTTCAAATTTTGCATGCTCCAAACTGTATATATTCCGCACTTGTCATGCAAAATTGACAGATTTTCGCTGGGAAATGACGGAGAAATTTCAGAGTTTAGGGAAAACGGAGCTCGGCTGCGTGGTTATTCCCCTAACCGTGGCTGTTGGGACACCCTGCGCCGCGCTGGTGTACATTTGTACGGCCGTTGACTCACCCCAGATTGTGACGGGAATTAGGTCAAAGTGTGTCCCAAATGCCGGCAAATTTGGAAATCAAGGAATTTTCCAACCAACTTCAAATTTTGCACGCTCCAAACTGTATATATTCCGCACTTGTCATGCAAAATTGACAGATTTTCGCTGGGAAATGACGGAGAAATTTTAGAGTTTAGGGAAAACGGAGCTCGGCTGCGTGGTTATTCCCCTAACCGTGGCTGTTGGGACACCCTGCGCCGCGCTGGTGTACATTTGTACGGCCGTTAACTCACCCCAGATTGTGACGGGAATTAGGTCAAAGTGTGTCCCAAATGCCGGCACATTTGGAAATCAAGGAATTTTCCAACCAACTTCGAATTTTGCATGCTCCAAACTGTATATATTCCGCACTTGTCATGCAAAATTGACAGATTTTCGCTGGGAAATGACGGAGAAATTTCGGAGTTTACGGAAAACGGAGCTCGGCTCCATGGTTATTCCCCTAACCGTGGCTGTTGGGACACCCTGCGCCGCGCTGGTGTACATTTCTAAGGCCGTTGACTCACCCCAGATTGTGACGGGAATTTGGTCAAAGTGTGTCCCAAATGCCGGCAAATTTGGAAATCAAGGAATTTTCCAACCAACTTCAAATTTTGCATGCTCCAAACTGTATATATTCCGCACTTGTCATGAAAAATTGACAGATTTTCGCTGGGAAATGACGGAGAAATTTCAGAGTTTAGGGAAAACGGAGCTCGGCTGCGTGGTTATTCCCCTAACCGTGGCTGTTGGGACACCCTGCGCCGCGCTGGTGTACATTTGTACGGCCGTTGACTCACCCCAGATTGTGACGGGAATTAGGTCAAAGTGTGTCCCAAATGCCGGCAAATTTGGAAATCAAGGAATTTTCCAACCAACTTCAAATTTTGCACGCTCCAAACTGTATATATTCCGCACTTGTCATGCAAAATTGACAGATTTTCGCTGGGAAATGACGGAGAAATTTCAGAGTTTAGGGAAAACGGAGCTCGGCTGCGTGGTTATTCCCCTAACCGTGGCTGTTGGGACACCCTGCGCCGCGCTGGTGTACATTTGTACGGCCGTTGACTCACCCCAGATTGTGACGGGAATTAGGTCAAAGTGTGTCCCAAATGCCGGCAAATTTGGAAATCAAGGAATTTTCCAACCAACTTCAAATTTTGCATGCTCCAAACTGTATATATTCCGCACTTGTCATGCAAAATTGACAGATTTTCGCTGGGAAATGACGGAGAAATTTCAGAGTTTAGGGAAAACGGAGCTCGGCTGCGTGGTTATTCCCCTAACCGTGGCTGTTGGGACACCCTGCGCCGCGCTGGTGTACATTTGTACGGCCGTTGACTCACCCCAGATTGTGACGGGAATTAGGTCAAAGTGTGTCCCAAATGCCGGCAAATTTGGAAATCAAGGAATTTTCCAACCAACTTCAAATTTTGCACGCTCCAAACTGTATATATTCCGCACTTGTCATGCAAAATTGACAGATTTTCGCTGGGAAATGACGGAGAAATTTTAGAGTTTAGGGAAAACGGAGCTCGGCTGCGTGGTTATTCCCCTAACCGTGGCTGTTGGGACACCCTGCGCCGCGCTGGTGTACATTTGTACGGCCGTTAACTCACCCCAGATTGTGACGGGAATTAGGTCAAAGTGTGTCCCAAATGCCGGCACATTTGGAAATCAAGGAATTTTCCAACCAACTTCGAATTTTGCATGCTCCAAACTGTATATATTCCGCACTTGTCATGCAAAATTGACAGATTTTCGCTGGGAAATGACGGAGAAATTTCGGAGTTTACGGAAAACGGAGCTCGGCTGCATGGTTATTCCCCTAACCGTGGCTGTTGGGACACCCTGCGCCGCGCTGGTGTACATTTCTAAGGCCGTTGACTCACCCCAGATTGTGACGGGAATTTGGTCAAAGTGTGTCCCAAATGCCGGCAAATTTGGAAATCAAGGAATTTTCCAACCAACTTCAAATTTTGCATGCTCCAAACTGTATATATTCCGCACTTGTCATGAAAAATTGACAGATTTTCGCTGGGAAATGACGGAGAAATTTCAGAGTTTAGGGAAAACGGAGCTCGGCTGCGTGGTTATTCCCCTAACCGTGGCTGTTGGGACACCCTGCGCCGCGCTGGTGTACATTTGTACGGCCGTTGACTCACCCCAGATTGTGACGGGAATTAGGTCAAAGTGTGTCCCAAATGCCGGCAAATTTGGAAATCAAGGAATTTTCCAACCAACTTCAAATTTTGCACGCTCCAAACTGTATATATTCCGCACTTGTCATGCAAAATTGACAGATTTTCGCTGGAAATGACGGAGAAATTTCAGAGTTTAGGGAAAACGGAGCTCGGCTGCGTGGTTATTCCCCTAACCGTGGCTGTTGGGACACCCTGCGCCGCGCTGGTGTACATTTGTACGGCCGTTGACTCACCCCCAGATTGTGACGGGAATTAGGTCAAAGTGTGTCCCAAATGCCGGCAAATTTGGAAATCAAGGAATTTCCAACCAACTTCAAATTTTGCATGCTCCAAACTGTATATATTCCGCACTTGTCATGCAAAATTGACAGATTTTCGCTGGGAAATGACGGAGAAATTTCAGAGTTTAGGGAAAACGGAGCTCGGCTGCGTGGTTATTCCCCTAACCGTGGCTGTTGGGACACCCCGCGCCGCGCTGGTGTACATTTGTACGGCCGTTGACTCGCCCCAGATTGTGACGGGAATTAGGTCAAAGTGTGTCCCAAATGCCGGCAAATTTGGAAATCAAGGAATTTTCCAACCAACTTCAAATTTTGCATGCTCCAAACTGTATATATTCCGCACTTGTCATGCAAAATTGACAGATTTTCGCTGGGAAATGACGGAGAAATTTTAGAGTTTAGGGAAAACGGAGCTCGGCTGCGTGGTTATTCCCCTAACCGTGGCTGTTGGGACACCCTGCGCATGCGCCGCGCTGGTGTACATTTGTACGGCCGTTGACTCACCCCACATTGTGACGGGAATTAGGTCAAAGTGTGTCCCAAATGCCGGCAAATTTGGAAATCAAGGAATTTTCCAACCAACTTCAAATTTTGCATGCTCCAAACTGTATATATTCCGCACTTGTCATGCAAAATTGACAGATTTTCGCTGGGAAATGACGGAGAAATTTTAGAGTTTAGGGAAAACGGAGCTCGGCTGCGTGGTTATTCCCCTAACCGTGGCTGTTGGGACACCCTGCGCATGCGCCGCGCTGGTGTACATTTGTACGGCCGTTGACTCACCCCAGATTGTGACGGGAATTAGGTCAAAGTGTGTCCCAAATGCCGGCAAATTTGGAAATCAAGGAATTTTCCAACCAACTTCAAATTTTGCATGCTCCAAACTGTATATATTTCGCACTTGTCATGCAAAATTGACAGATTTTCGCTGGGAAATGACGGATAAATTTCAGAGTTTAGGGAAAACGGAGCTCGGCTGCGTGGTTATTCCCCTAACCGTGGCTGTTGGGACACCCTGCGCCGCGCTGGTGTACATTTGTACGGCCGTTGACTCACCCCAGATTGTGACGGGAATTAGGTCAAAGTGTGTCCCAAATGCCGGAAAATTTGGAAATCAAGGAATTTTCCAACCAACTTCAAATTTTGCATGCTCCAAACTGTATATATTCCGCACTTGTCATGCAAAATTGACAGATTTTCGCTGGGAAATGACGGAGAAATTTCAGAGTTTAGGGAAAACAGAGCTCGGCTGCGTGGTTATTCCCCTAACCGTGGCTGTTGGGACACCCTGCGCATGCGCCGCGCTGGTGTACATTTGTACGGCCGTTGACTCACCCCAGATTGTGACGGGAATTAGGTCAAAGTGTGTCCCAAATGCCGGCACATTTGGAAATCAAGGAATTGTCCAACCAACTTCAAATTTTGCATGCTCCAAACTGTATATATTCCGCACTTGTCATGCAAAATTGACAGATTTTCGCTGGGAAATGACGGAGAAATTTCGGAGTTTAGGGAAAACGGAGCTCGGCTGCGTGGTTATTCCCCTAACCGTGGCTGTTGGGACACCCTGCGCATGCGCTGGTGTACATTTCTACGGCCGTTGACTCACCCCAGATTGTGACGGGAATTAGGTCAAAGTGTGTCCCAAATGCCGGCAAATTTGGAAATCAAGGAATTTTCCAACCAACTTCAAATTTTGCATGCTCCAAACTGTATATATTCCGCACTTGTCATGCAAAATTGACAGATTTTCGCTGGGAAATGACGGAGAAATTTCAGAGTTTAGGGAAAACGGAGCTCGGCTGCGTGGTTATTCCCCTAACCGTGGCTGTTGGGACACCCTGCACCGCGCTGGTGTACATTTGTACGGCCGTTGACTCACCCCAGATTGTGACGGGAATTAGGTCAAAGTGTGTCCCAAATGCCGGCAAATTTGGAAATCAAGGAATTTTCCAACCAACTTCAAATTTTGCATGCTCCAAACTGTATATATTCCGCACTTGTCATGCAAAATTGACAGATTTTCGCTGGGAAATGACGGAGAAATTTCAGAGTTTAGGGAAAACGGAGCTCGGCTGCGTGGTTATTCCCCTAACCGTGGCTGTTGGGACACCCTGCGCCGCGCTGGTGTACATTTGTACGGCCGTTGACTCACCCCAGATTGTGACGGGAATTAGGTCAAAGTGTGTCCCAAATGCCGGCAAATTTGGAAATCAAGGAATTTTCCAACCAACTTCAAATTTTGCATGCTCCAAACTGTATATATTCCGCACTTGTCATGCAAAATTGACAGATTTTCGCTGGGAAATGACGGAGAAATTTCAGAGTTTAGGGAAAACGGAGCTCGGCTGCGTGGTTATTCCCCTAACCGTGGCTGTTGGGACACCCTGCGCCGCGCTGGTGTACATTTGTACGGCCGTTGACTCACCCCAGATTGTGACGGAAATTAGGTCAAAGTGTGTCCCAAATGCCGGCAAATTTGGAAATCAAGGAATTTTCCAACCAACTTCAAATTTTGCATGCTCCAAACTGTATATATTCCGCACTTGTCATGCAAAATTGACAGATTTTCGCTTGGAAATGACGGAGAAATTTCAGAGTTTAGAGAAAACGAAGCTCGGCTGCGTGGTTATTCCCATAACCGTGGCTGTTGGGACACCCTGCGCATGCGCTGGTGTACATTTATACGGCCGTTGACTCACCCCAGATTGTGACGGGAATTAGGTCAAAGTGTGTCCCAAATGCCGGCAAATTTGGAAATCAAGGAATTTTCCAACCAACTTCAAATTTTGCATGCTCCAAACTGTATATATTCCGCACTTGTCATGCAAAATTGACAGATTTTCGCTGGGGAATGACAGAGAAATTTCAGAGTTTAGGGAAAACGGAGCTCGGCTGCGTGGTTATTCCCCTAACCGTGGCTGTTGGGACACCCTGCGCCGCGCTGGTGTACATTTCTACGGCCGTTGACTCACCCCAGATTGTGACGGGAATTAGGTCAAAGTGTGTCCCAAATGCCGGCAAATTTGGAAATCAAGGAATTTTCCAACCAACTTCAAATTTTGCATGCTCCAAACTGTATATATTCCGCACTTGTCATGCAAAATTGACAGATTTTCGCTGGGAAATGACAGAGAAATTTCAGAGTTTAGGGAAAACGGAGCTCGGCTGCGTGGTTATTCCCCTAACCGTGGCTGTTGGGACACCCTGCGCCGCGCTGGTGTACATTTATACGGCCGTTGACTCACCCCAGATTGTGACGGGAATTAGGTCAAAGTGTGTCCCAAATGCCGGCAAATTTGGAAATCAAGGAATTTTCCAACCAACTTCAAATTTTGCATGCTCCAAACTGTATATATTCCGCACTTGTCATGCAAAATTGACAGATTTTCGCTGGGAAATGACGGAGAAATTTCAGAGTTTAGGGAAAACAGAGCTCGGCTGCGTGGTTATTCCCCTAACCGTGGCTGTTGGGACACCCTGCGCCGCGCTGGTGTACATTTGTACGGCCGTTGACTCACCCCAGATTGTGACGGGAATTAGGTCAAAGTGTGTCCCAAATGCCGGCAAATTTGGAAATCAAGGAATTTTCCAACCAACTTCAAATTTTGCATGCTCCAAACTGTATATATTCCGCACTTGTCATGCAAAATTGACAGATTTTCGCTGGGAAATGACGGATAAATTTCAGAGTTTAGGGAAAACGGAGCTCGGCTGCGTGGTTATTCCCCTAACCGTGGCTGTTGGGACACCCTGCGCCGCGCTGGTGTACATTTGTACGGCCGTTGACTCACCCCAGATTGTGACGGGAATTAGGTCAAAGTGTGTCCCAAATGCCGGCACATTTGGAAATCAAGGAATTGTCCAACCAACTTCAAATTTTGCATGCTCCAAACTGTATATATTCCGCACTTGTCATGCAAAATTGACAGATTTTCGCTGGGAAATGACGGAGAAATTTCGGAGTTTAGGGAAAACGGAGCTCGGCTGCGTGGTTATTCCCCTAACCGTGGCTGTTGGGACACCCTGCGCATGCGCTGGTGTACATTTCTACGGCCGTTGACTCACCCCAGATTGTGACGGGAATTAGGTCAAAGTGTGTCCCAAATGCCGGCAAATTTGGAAATCAAGGAATTTTCCAACCAACTTCAAATTTTGCATGCTCCAAACTGTATATATTCCGCACTTGTCATGCAAAATTGACAGATTTTCGCTGGGAAATGACGGAGAAATTTCAGAGTTTAGGGAAAACGGAGCTCGGCTGCGTGGTTATTCCCCTAACCGTGGCTGTTGGGACACCCTGCACCGCGCTGGTGTACATTTGTACGGCCGTTGACTCACCCCAGATTGTGACGGGAATTAGGTCAAAGTGTGTCCCAAATGCCGGCAAATTTGGAAATCAAGGAATTTTCCAACCAACTTCAAATTTTGCATGCTCCAAACTGTATATATTCCGCACTTGTCATGCAAAATTGACAGATTTTCGCTGGGAAATGACGGAGAAATTTCAGAGTTTAGGGAAAACGGAGCTCGGCTGCGTGGTTATTCCCCTAACCGTGGCTGTTGGGACACCCTGCGCCGCGCTGGTGTACATTTGTACGGCCGTTGACTCACCCCAGATTGTGACGGGAATTAGGTCAAGGTGTGTCCCAAATGCCGGCAAATTTGGAAATCAAGGAATTTTCCAACCAACTTCAAATTTTGCATGCTCCAAACTGTATATATTCCGCACTTGTCATGCAAAATTGACAGATTTTCGCTGGGAAATGACGGAGAAATTTCAGAGTTTAGGGAAAACGGAGCTCGGCTGCGTGGTTATTCCCCTAACCGTGGCTGTTGGGACACCCTGCGCCGCGCTGGTGTACATTTGTACGGCCGTTGACTCACCCCAGATTGTGACGGAAATTAGGTCAAAGTGTGTCCCAAATGCCGGCAAATTTGGAAATCAAGGAATTTTCCAACCAACTTCAAATTTTGCATGCTCCAAACTGTATATATTCCGCACTTGTCATGCAAAATTGACAGATTTTCGCTTGGAAATGACGGAGAAATTTCAGAGTTTAGAGAAAACGAAGCTCGGCTGCGTGGTTATTCCCATAACCGTGGCTGTTGGGACACCCTGCGCATGCGCTGGTGTACATTTATACGGCCGTTGACTCACCCCAGATTGTGACGGGAATTAGGTCAAAGTGTGTCCCAAATGCCGGCAAATTTGGAAATCAAGGAATTTTCCAACCAACTTCAAATTTTGCATGCTCCAAACTGTATATATTCCGCACTTGTCATGCAAAATTGACAGATTTTCGCTGGGGAATGACAGAGAAATTTCAGAGTTTAGGGAAAACGGAGCTCGGCTGCGTGGTTATTCCCCTAACCGTGGCTGTTGGGACACCCTGCGCCGCGCTGGTGTACATTTCTACGGCCGTTGACTCACCCCAGATTGTGACGGGAATTAGGTCAAAGTGTGTCCCAAATGCCGGCAAATTTGGAAATCAAGGAATTTTCCAACCAACTTCAAATTTTGCATGCTCCAAACTGTATATATTCCGCACTTGTCATGCAAAATTGACAGATTTTCGCTGGGAAATGACAGAGAAATTTCAGAGTTTAGGGAAAACGGAGCTCGGCTGCGTGGTTATTCCCCTAACCGTGGCTGTTGGGACACCCTGCGCCGCGCTGGTGTACATTTATACGGCCGTTGACTCACCCCAGATTGTGACGGGAATTAGGTCAAAGTGTGTCCCAAATGCCGGCAAATTTGGAAATCAAGGAATTTTCCAACCAACTTCAAATTTTGCATGCTCCAAACTGTATATATTCCGCACTTGTCATGCAAAATTGACAGATTTTCGCTGGGAAATGACGGAGAAATTTCAGAGTTTAGGGAAAACAGAGCTCGGCTGCGTGGTTATTCCCCTAACCGTGGCTGTTGGGACACCCTGCGCCGCGCTGGTGTACATTTGTACGGCCGTTGACTCACCCCAGATTGTGACGGGAATTAGGTCAAAGTGTGTCCCAAATGCCGGCAAATTTGGAAATCAAGGAATTTTCCAACCAACTTCAAATTTTGCATGCTCCAAACTGTATATATTCCGCACTTGTCATGCAAAATGACAGATTTTCGCTGGGAAATGACGGAGAAATTTCAGAGTTTAGGGAAAACAGAGCTCGGCTGCGTGGTTATTCCCCTAACCGTGGCTGTTGGGACACCCTGCGCCGCGCTGGTGTACATTTGTACGGCCGTTGACTCACCCCAGATTGTGACGGGAATTAGGTCAAAGTGTGTCCCAAATGCCGGCAAATTTGGAAATCAAGGAATTTTCCAACCAACTTCAAATTTTGCATGCTCCAAACTGTATATATTCCGCACTTGTCATGCAAAATTGACAGATTTTCGCTGGGAAATGACGGAGAAATTTCAGAGTTTAGGGAAAGCGGAGCTCGGCTACGTGGTTATTCCCCTAACCGTGGCTGTTGGGACACCCTGCGCTGCGCTTGTGTACATTTGTACGGCCGTTGACTCACCCCAGATTGTGACGGGAATTAGGTCAAAGTGTGTCCCAAATGCCGGCAAATTTGGAAATCAAGGAATTTTCCAACCAACTTCAAATTTTGCATGCTCCAAACTGTATATATTCCGCACTTGTCATGCAAAATTGACAGATTTTCGCTGGGAAATGACGGATAAATTTCAGAGTTTAGGGAAAACGGAGCTCGGCTGCGTGGTTATTCCCCTAACCGTGGCTGTTGGGACACCCTGCGCCGCGCTGGTGTACATTTGTACGGCCGTTGACTCACCCCAGATTGTGACGGGAATTAGGTCAAAGTGTGTCCCAAATGCCGGAAAATTTGGAAATCAAGGAATTTTCCAACCAACTTCAAATTTTGCATGCTCCAAACTGTATATATTCCGCACTTGTCATGCAAAATTGACAGATTTTCGCTGGGAAATGACGGAGAAATTTCAGAGTTTAGGGAAAACGGAGCTCGGCTGCGTGGTTATTCCCCTAACCGTGGCTGTTGGGACACCCTGCGCCGCGCTGGTGTACATTTGTACGGCCGTTGACTCACCGCAGATTGTGACGGGAATTAGGTCAAAGTGTGTCCCAAATGCCGGCAAATTTGGAAATCAAGGAATTTTCCAACCAACTTCAAATTTTGCATGCTCCAAACTGTATATATTCCGCACTTGTCATGCAAAATTGACAGATTTTTGCTGGGAAATGACGGAGAAATTTCAGAGTTTAGGGAAAACGGAGCTCGGCTGCGTGGTTATTCCCCTAACCGTGGCTGTTGGGACACCCTGCGCCGCGCTGGTGTACATTTGTACGGCCGTTGACTCGCCCCAGATTGTGACGGGAATTAGGTCAAAGTGTGTCCCAAATGCCGGAAAATTTGGAAATCAAGGAATTTTCCAACCAACTTCAAATTTTGCATGCTCCAAACTGTATATATTCCGCACTTGTCATGCAAAATTGACAGATTTTCGCTGGGAAATGACGGAGAAATTTCAGAGTTTAGGGAAAACGGAGCTCGGCTGCGTGGTTATTCCCCTAACCGTGGCTGTTGGGACACCCTGCGCCGCGCTGGTGTACATTTGTACGGCCGTTGACTCACCCCAGATTGTGACGGGAATTAGGTCAAAGTGTGTCCCAAATGCCGGAAAATTTGGAAATCAAGGAATTTTCCAACCAACTTCAAATTTTGCATGCTCCAAACTGTATATATTCCGCACTTGTCATGCAAAATTGACAGATTTTCGCTGGGAAATGACGGAGAAATTTCAGAGTTTAGGGAAAACGGAGCTCGGCTGCGTGGTTATTCCCCTAACCGTGGCTGTTGGGACACCCTGCGCCGCGCTGGTGTACATTTGTACGGCCGTTGACTCACCCCAGATTGTGACGGGAATTAGGTCAAAGTGTGTCCCAAATGCCGGCAAATTTGGAAATCAAGGAATTTTCCAACCAACTTCAAATTTTGCACGCTCCAAACTGTATATATTCCGCACTTGTCATGCAAAATTGACAGATTTTCGCTGGGAAATGACGGAGAAATTTCAGAGTTTAGGGAAAACGAAGCTCGGCTGCGTGGTTATTCCCCTAACCGTGGCTGTTGGGACACCCTGCGCCGCGCTGGTGTACATTTGTACGGCCGTTGACTCACCGCAGATTGTGACGGGAATTAGGTCAAAGTGTGTCCCAAATGCCGGCAAATTTGGAAATCAAGGAATTTTCCAACCAACTTCAAATTTTGCATGCTCCAAACTGTATATATTCCGCACTTGTCATGCAAAATTGACAGATTTTTGCTGGGAAATGACGGAGAAATTTCAGAGTTTAGGGAAAACGGAGCTCGGCTGCGTGGTTATTCCCCTAACCGTGGCTGTTGGGACACCCTGCGCATGCGCTGGTGTACATTTCTACGGCCGTTGACTCACCCCAGATTGTGACGGGAATTAGGTCAAAGTGTGTCCCAAATGCCGGCAAATTTGGAAATCAAGGAATTTTCCAACCAACTTCAAATTTTGCATGCTCCAAACTGTATATATTCCGCACTTGTCATGCAGAATTGACAGATTTTCGCTGGGAAATGACGGAGAAATTTCAGAGTTTAGGGAAAACGGAGCTCGGCTGCGTGGTTATTCCCCTAACCGTGGCTGTTGGGACACCCTGCGCATGCGCCGCGCTGGTGTACATTTGTACAGCCGTTGACTCACCCCAGATTGTGACGGGAATTAGGTCAAAGTGTGTCCCAAATGCCGGAAAATTTGGAAATCAAGGAATTTTCCAACCAACTTCAAATTTTGCATGCTCCAAACTGTATATATTCCGCACTTGTCATGCAAAATTGACAGATTTTCGCTGGGAAATGACGGAGAAATTTCAGAGTTTAGGGAAAACGGAGCTCGGCTGCGTGGTTATTCCCCTAACCGTGGCTGTTGGGACACCCTGCGCCGCGCTGGTGTACATTTGTACGGCCGTTGACTCACCCCAGATTGTGACGGGAATTAGGTCAAAGTGTGTCCCAAATGCCGGAAAATTTGGAAATCAAGGAATTTTCCAACCAACTTCAAATTTTGCATGCTCCAAACTGTATATATTCCGCACTTGTCATGCAAAATTGACAGATTTTCGCTGGGAAATGACGGAGAAATTTCAGAGTTTAGGGAAAACGGAGCTCGGCTGCGTGGTTATTCCCCTAACCGTGGCTGTTGGGACACCCTGCGCCGCGCTGGTGTACATTTGTACGGCCGTTGACTCACCCCAGATTGTGACGGGAATTAGGTCAAAGTGTGTCCCAAATGCCGGCAAATTTGGAAATCAAGGAATTTTCCAACCAACTTCAAATTTTGCACGCTCCAAACTGTATATATTCCGCACTTGTCATGCAAAATTGACAGATTTTCGCTGGGAAATGACGGAGAAATTTCAGAGTTTAGGGAAAACGAAGCTCGGCTGCGTGGTTATTCCCCTAACCGTGGCTGTTGGGACACCCTGCGCCGCGCTGGTGTACATTTGTACGGCCGTTGACTCACCGCAGATTGTGACGGGAATTAGGTCAAAGTGTGTCCCAAATGCCGGCAAATTTGGAAATCAAGGAATTTTCCAACCAACTTCAAATTTTGCATGCTCCAAACTGTATATATTCCGCACTTGTCATGCAAAATTGACAGATTTTTGCTGGGAAATGACGGAGAAATTTCAGAGTTTAGGGAAAACGGAGCTCGGCTGCGTGGTTATTCCCCTAACCGTGGCTGTTGGGACACCCTGCGCATGCGCTGGTGTACATTTCTACGGCCGTTGACTCACCCCAGATTGTGACGGGAATTAGGTCAAAGTGTGTCCCAAATGCCGGCAAATTTGGAAATCAAGGAATTTTCCAACCAACTTCAAATTTTGCATGCTCCAAACTGTATATATTCCGCACTTGTCATGCAAAATTGACAGATTTTCGCTGGGAAATGACTGAGAAATTTCAGAGTTTAGGGAAAACGGAGCTCGGCTGCGTGGTTATTCCCCTAACCGTGGCTGTTGGGACACCCTGCGCATGCGCCGCGCTGGTGTACATTTGTACGGCCGTTGACTCACCCCAGATTGTGACGGGAATTAGGTCAAAGTGTGTCCCAAATGCCGGCAAATTTGGAAATCAAGGAATTTTCCAACCAACTTCAAATTTTGCATGCTCCAAACTGTATATATTCCGCACTTGTCATGCAAAATTGACAGATTTTCGCTGGGAAATGACGGAGAAATTTCAGAGTTTAGGGAAAACGGAGCTCGGCTGCGTGGTTATTCCCCTAACCGTGGCTGTTGGGACACCCTGCGCCGCGCTGGTGTACATTTCTACGGCCGTTGACTCACCCCAGATTGTGACGGGAATTAGGTCAAAGTGTGTCCCAAATGCCGGCAAATTTGGAAATCAAGGAATTTTCCAACCAACTTCAAATTTTGCATGCTCCAAACTGTATATATTCCGCACTTGTCATGCAAAATTGACAGATTTTCGCTGGGAAATGACGGAGAAATTTCAGAGTTTAGGGAAAACGGAGCTCGGCTGCGTGGTTATTCCCCTAACCGTGGCTGTTGGGACACCCTGCGCCGCGCTGGTGTACATTTGTACGGCCGTTGACTCACCCCAGATTGTGACGGGAATTAGGTCAAAGTGTGTCCCAAATGCCGGCAAATTTGGAAATCAAGGAATTTTCCAACCAACTTCAAATTTTGCATGCTCCAAACTGTATATATTCCGCACTTGTCATGCAAAATTGACAGATTTTCGCTGGGAAATGACGGAGAAATTTCAGAGTTTAGGGAAAACGGAGCTCGGCTGCGTGGTTATTCCCCTAACCGTGGCTGTTGGGACACCCTGCGCCGCGCTGGTGTACATTTGTACGGCCGTTGACTCACCCCAGATTGTGACGGGAATTAGGTCAAAGTGTGTCCCAAATGCCGGCAAATTTGGAAATCAAGGAATTTTCCAACCAACTTCAAATTTTGCATGCTCCAAACTGTATATATTCCTCACTTGTCATGCAAAATTGACAGATTTTCGCTGGGAAATGACGGAGAAATTTCAGAGTTTAGGGAAAACGGAGCTCGGCTGCGTGGTTATTCCCCTAATCGTGGCTGTTGGGATACCCTGCGCCGCGCTGGTGTACATTTGTACGGCCGTTGACTCACCCCAGATTGTGACGGGAATTAGGTCAAAGTGTGTCCCAAATGCCGGCAAATTTGGAAATCAAGGAATTTTCCAACCAACTTCAAATTTTGCATGCTCCAAACTGTATATATTCCGCACTTGTCATGCAAAATTGACAGATTTTCGCTGGGAAATGACGGAGAAATTTCAGAGTTTAGGGAAAACGGAGCTCGGCTGCGTGGTTATTCCCCTAACCGTGGCTGTTGGGACACCCTGCGCCGCGCTGGTGTACATTTGTACGGCCGTTGACTCACCCCAGATTGTGACGGGAATTAGGTCAAAGTGTGTCCCAAATGCCGGCAAATTTGGAAATCAAGGAATTTTCCAACCAACTTCAAATTTTGCACGCTCCAAACTGTATATATTCCGCACTTGTCATGCAAAATTGACAGATTTTCGCTGGGAAATGACGGAGAAATTTCAGAGTTTAGGGAAAACGAAGCTCGGCTGCGTGGTTATTCCCCTAACCGTGGCTGTTGGGACACCCTGCGCCGCGCTGGTGTACATTTGTACGGCCGTTGACTCACCGCAGATTGTGACGGGAATTAGGTCAAAGTGTGTCCCAAATGCCGGCAAATTTGGAAATCAAGGAATTTTCCAACCAACTTCAAATTTTGCATGCTCCAAACTGTATATATTCCGCACTTGTCATGCAAAATTGACAGATTTTTGCTGGGAAATGACGGAGAAATTTCAGAGTTTAGGGAAAACGGAGCTCGGCTGCGTGGTTATTCCCCTAACCGTGGCTGTTGGGACACCCTGCGCATGCGCTGGTGTACATTTCTACGGCCGTTGACTCACCCCAGATTGTGACGGGAATTAGGTCAAAGTGTGTCCCAAATGCCGGCAAATTTGGAAATCAAGGAATTTTCCAACCAACTTCAAATTTTGCATGCTCCAAACTGTATATATTCCGCACTTGTCATGCAAAATTGACAGATTTTCGCTGGGAAATGACTGAGAAATTTCAGAGTTTAGGGAAAACGGAGCTCGGCTGCGTGGTTATTCCCCTAACCGTGGCTGTTGGGACACCCTGCGCATGCGCCGCGCTGGTGTACATTTGTACGGCCGTTGACTCACCCCAGATTGTGACGGGAATTAGGTCAAAGTGTGTCCCAAATGCCGGCAAATTTGGAAATCAAGGAATTTTCCAACCAACTTCAAATTTTGCATGCTCCAAACTGTATATATTCCGCACTTGTCATGCAAAATTGACAGATTTTCGCTGGGAAATGACGGAGAAATTTCAGAGTTTAGGGAAAACGGAGCTCGGCTGCGTGGTTATTCCCCTAACCGTGGCTGTTGGGACACCCTGCGCCGCGCTGGTGTACATTTCTACGGCCGTTGACTCACCCCAGATTGTGACGGGAATTAGGTCAAAGTGTGTCCCAAATGCCGGCAAATTTGGAAATCAAGGAATTTTCCAACCAACTTCAAATTTTGCATGCTCCAAACTGTATATATTCCGCACTTGTCATGCAAAATTGACAGATTTTCGCTGGGAAATGACGGAGAAATTTCAGAGTTTAGGGAAAACGGAGCTCGGCTGCGTGGTTATTCCCCTAACCGTGGCTGTTGGGACACCCTGCGCCGCGCTGGTGTACATTTGTACGGCCGTTGACTCACCCCAGATTGTGACGGGAATTAGGTCAAAGTGTGTCCCAAATGCCGGCAAATTTGGAAATCAAGGAATTTTCCAACCAACTTCAAATTTTGCATGCTCCAAACTGTATATATTCCGCACTTGTCATGCAAAATTGACAGATTTTCGCTGGGAAATGACGGAGAAATTTCAGAGTTTAGGGAAAACGGAGCTCGGCTGCGTGGTTATTCCCCTAACCGTGGCTGTTGGGACACCCTGCGCCGCGCTGGTGTACATTTGTACGGCCGTTGACTCACCCCAGATTGTGACGGGAATTAGGTCAAAGTGTGTCCCAAATGCCGGCAAATTTGGAAATCAAGGAATTTTCCAACCAACTTCAAATTTTGCATGCTCCAAACTGTATATATTCCTCACTTGTCATGCAAAATTGACAGATTTTCGCTGGGAAATGACGGAGAAATTTCAGAGTTTAGGGAAAACGGAGCTCGGCTGCGTGGTTATTCCCCTAACCGTGGCTGTTGGGACACCCTGCGCATGCGCCGCGCTGGTGTACATTTGTACGGCCGTTGACTCACCCCAGATTGTGACGGGAATTAGGTCAAAGTGTGTCCCAAATGCCGGCACATTTGGAAATCAAGGAATTTTCCAACCAACTTCAAATTTTGCATGCTCCAAACTGTATATATTCCGCACTTGTCATGCAAAATTGACAGATTTTCGCTGGGAAATGACGGAGAAATTTCGGAGTTTAGGGAAAACGGAGCTCGGCTGCGTGGTTATTTCCCTAACCGTGGCTGTTGGGACACCCTGCGCATGCGCTGGTGTACATTTCTACGGCCGTTGACTCACCCCAGATTGTGACGGGAATTAGGTCAAAGTGTGTCCCAAATGCCGGCAAATTTGGAAATCAAGGAATTGTCCAACCAACTTCAAATTTTGCATGCTCCAAACTGTATATATTCCGCACTTGTCATGCAAAATTGACAGATTTTCGCTGGGAAATGACGGAGAAATTTCAGAGTTTAGGGAAAACAGAGCTCGGCTGCGTGGTTATTCCCCTAACCGTGGCTGTTGGGACACCCTGCGCCGCGCTGGTGTACATTTGTACGGCCGTTGACTCACCCCAGATTGTGACGGGAATTAGGTCAAAGTGTGTCCCAAATGCCGGCAAATTTCGAAATCAAGGAATTTTCCAACCAACTTCAAATTTTGCATGCTCCAAACTGTATATATTCCGCACTTGTCATGCAAAATTGACAGATTTTCGCTAGGAAATGACGGAGAAATTTCAGAGTTTAGGGAAAACGGAGCTCGGCTGCGTGGTTATTCCCCTAACCGTGGCTGTTGGGACACCCTGCGCCGCGCTGGTGTACATTTGTACGGCCGTTGACTCACCCCAGATTGTGACGGGAATTAGGTCAAAGTGTGTCCCAAATGCCGGCAAATTTGGAAATCAAGGAATTTTCCAACCAACTTCAAATTTTGCATGCTCCAAACTGTATATATTCCGCACTTGTCATGCAAAATTGACAGATTTTCGCTGGGAAATGACGGAGAAATTTCAGAGTTTAGGGAAAACGGAGCTCGGCTGCGTGGTTATTCCCCTAACCGTGGCTGTTGGGACACCCTGCGCCGCGCTGGTGTACATTTGTACGGCCGTTGACTCACCCCAGATTGTGACGGGAATTAGGTCAAAGTGTGTCCCAAATGCCGGCAAATTTGGAAATCAAGGAATTTTCCAACCAACTTCAAATTTTGCATGCTCCAAACTGTATATATTCCTCACTTGTCATGCAAAATTGACAGATTTTCGCTGGGAAATGACGGAGAAATTTCAGAGTTTAGGGAAAACGGAGCTCGGCTGCGTGGTTATTCCCCTAACCGTGGCTGTTGGGACACCCTGCGCATGCGCCGCGCTGGTGTACATTTCTACGGCCGTTGACTCACCCCAGATTGTGACGGGAATTAGGTCAAAGTGTGTCCCAAATGCCGGCAAATTTGGAAATCAAGGAATTTTCCAACCAAATTCAAATTTTGCATGCTCCAAACTGTATATATTCCGCACTTGTCATGCAAAATTGACAGATTTTCGCTGGGAAATGACGGAGAAATTTCAGAGTTTAGGGAAAACGGAGCTCGGCTGCGTGGTTATTCCCCGAACCGTGGCTGTTGGGACACCCTGCGCCGCGCTGGTGTACATTTGTACGGCCGTTGACTCACCCCAGATTGTGACGGGAATTAGGTCAAAGTGTGTCCCAAATGCCGGCAAATTTGGAAATCAAGGAATTTTCCAACCAACTTCAAATTTTGCATGCTCCAAACTGTATATATTCCGCACTTGTCATGCAAAATTGACAGATTTTCGCTGGGAAATGACGGAGAAATTTCAGAGTTTAGGGAAAACGGAGCTCGGCTGCGTGGTTATTCCCCTAATCGTGGCTGTTGGGACACCCTGCGCATGCGCTGGTGTACATTTCTACGGCCGTTGACTCACCCCAGATTGTGACGGGAATTAGGTCAAAGTGTGTCCCAAATGCCGGCAAATTTGGAAATCAAGGAATTTTCCAACCAACTTCAAATTTTGCATGCTCCAAACTGTATATATTCCGCACTTGTCATGCAAAATTGACAGATTTTCGCTGGGAAATGACGGAGAAATTTCGGAGTTTAGGGAAAACGGAGCTCGGCAGCGTGGTTATTCCCCTAACCGTGGCTGTTGGGACACCCTGCGCATGCGCTGGTGTACATTTCTACGGCCGTTGACTCACCCCAGATTGTGACGGGAATTAGGTCAAAGTGTGTCCCAAATGCCGGCAAATTTGGAAATCAAGGAATTTTCCAACCAACTTCAAATTGTGCATGCTCCAAACTGTATATATTCCGCACTTGTCATGCAAAATTGACAGATTTTCGCTGGGAAATGACGGAGAAATTTCAGAGTTTAGGGAAAACGGAGCTCGGCTGCGTGGTTATTCCCCTAACCGTGGCTGTTGGGACACCCTGCGCCGCGCTGGTGTACATTTGTACGGCCGTTGACTCACCCCAGATTGTGACGGGAATTAGGTCAAAGTGTGTCCCAAATGCCGGCAAATTTGGAAATCAAGGAATTTTCCAACCAACTTCAAATTTTGCATGCTCCAAACTGTATATATTCCGCACTTGTCATGCAAAATTGACAGATTTTCGCTGGGAAATGACGGAGAAATTTCAGAGTTTAGGGAAAACGGAGCTCGGCTGCGTGGTTATTCCCCTAACCGTGGCTGTTGGGACACCCTGCGCATGCGCTGGTGTACATTTATACGGCCGTTGACTCACCCCAGATTTTGACGGGAATTAGGTCAAAGTGTGTCCCAAATGCCGGCAAATTTGGAAATCAAGGAATTTTCCAACCAACTTCAAATTTTGCATGCTCCAAACTGTATATATTCCGCACTTGTCATGCAAAATTGACAGATTTTCGCTGGGAAATGACGGAGAAATTTCAGAGTTTAGAGAAAACGGAGCTCGGCTGCGTGGTTATTCCCCTAACCGTGGCTGTTGGGACACCCTGCGCCGCGCTGGTGTACATTTCTACGGCCGTTGACTCACCCCAGATTGTGACGGGAATTAGGTCAAAGTGTGTCCCAAATGCCGGCAAATTTGGAAATCAAGTAATTTTCCAACCAACTTCAAATTTTGCATGCTCCAAACTGTATATATTCCGCACTTGTCATGCAAAATTGACAGATTTTCGCTGGGAAATGACGGAGAAATTTCAGAGTTTAGGGAAAACGGAGCTCGGCTGCGTGGTTATTCCCCTAACCGTGGCTGTTGGGACACCCTGCGCCGCGCTGGTGTACATTTGTACGGCCGTTGACTCACCCCAGATTGTGACGGGAATTAGGTCAAAGTGTGTCCCAAATGCCGGCAAATTTGGAAATCAAGGAATTTTCCAACCAACTTCAAATTTTGCATGCTCCAAACTGTATATATTCCGCACTTGTCATGCAAAATTGACAGATTTTCGCTGGGAAATGACGGAGAAATTTCAGAGTTTAGGGAAAACGGAGCTCGGCTGCGTGGTTATTACCCTAACCGTGGCTGTTGGGACACCCTGCGCATGCGCTGGTGTACATTTCTACGGCCGTTGACTCACCCCAGATTGTGACGGGAATTAGGTCAAAGTGTGTCCCAAATGCCGACAAATTTGGAAATCAAGGAATTTTCCAACCAACTTCAAATTTTGCATGCTCCAAACTGTATATATTCCGCACTTGTCATGCAAAATTGACAGATTTTCGCTGGGAAATGACGGAGAAATTTCAGAGTTTAGGGAAAACGGAGCTCGGCTGCGTGGTTATTCCCCTAACCGTGGCTGTTGGGACACCCTGCGCATGCGCTGGTGTACATTTATACGGCCGTTGACTCACCCCAGATTTTGACGGGAATTAGGTCAAAGTGTGTCCCAAATGCCGGCAAATTTGGAAATCAAGGAATTTTCCAACCAACTTCAAATTTTGCATGCTCCAAACTGTATATATTCCGCACTTGTCATGCAAAATTGACAGATTTTCGCTGGGAAATGACGGAGAAATTTCAGAGTTTAGAGAAAACGGAGCTCGGCTGCGTGGTTATTCCCCTAACCGTGGCTGTTGGGACACCCTGCGCCGCGCTGGTGTACATTTCTACGGCCGTTGACTCACCCCAGATTGTGACGGGAATTAGGTCAAAGTGTGTCCCAAATGCCGGCAAATTTGGAAATCAAGTAATTTTCCAACCAACTTCAAATTTTGCATGCTCCAAACTGTATATATTCCGCACTTGTCATGCAAAATTGACAGATTTTCGCTGGGAAATGACGGAGAAATTTCAGAGTTTAGGGAAAACGGAGCTCGGCTGCGTGGTTATTCCCCTAATCGTGGCTGTTGGGATACCCTGCGCCGCGCTGGTGTACATTTGTACGGCCGTTGACTCACCCCAGATTGTGACGGGAATTAGGTCAAAGTGTGTCCCAAATGCCGGCAAATTTGGAAATCAAGGAATTTTCCAACCAACTTCAAATTTTGCATGCTGCAAACTGTATATATTCCGCACTTGTCATGCAAAATTGACAGATTTTCGCTGGGAAATGACGGAGAAATTTCAGAGTTTAGGGAAAACGGAGCTCGGCTGCGTGGTTATTCCCCTAACCGTGGCTGTTGGGACACCCTGCGCCGCGCTGGTGTACATTTGTACGGCCGTTGACTCACCCCAGATTGTGACGGGAATTAGGTCAAAGTGTGTCCCAAATGCCGGCAAATTTGGAAATCAAGGAATTTTCCAACCAACTTCAAATTTTGCATGCTCCAAACTGTATATATTCCGCACTTGTCATGCAAAATTGACAGATTTTCGCTGGGAAATGACGGAGAAATTTCAGAGTTTAGGGAAAACGGAGCTCGGCTGCGTGGTTATTACCCTAACCGTGGCTGTTGGGACACCCTGCGCATGCGCTGGTGTACATTTCTACGGCCGTTGACTCACCCCAGATTGTGACGGGAATTAGGTCAAAGTGTGTCCCAAATGCCGGCAAATTTGGAAATCAAGGAATTTTCCAACCAACTTCAAATTTTGCATGCTCCAAACTGTATATATTCCGCACTTGTCATGCAAAATTGACAGATTTTCGCTGGGAAATGACGGAGAAATTTCAGAGTTTAGGGAAAACGGAGCTCGGCTGCGTGGTTATTCCCCTAACCGTGGCTGTTGGGACACCCTGCGCATGCGCTGGTGTACATTTATACGGCCGTTGACTCACCCCAGATTTTGACGGGAATTAGGTCAAAGTGTGTCCCAAATGCCGGCAAATTTGGAAATCAAGGAATTTTCCAACCAACTTCAAATTTTGCATGCTCCAAACTGTATATATTCCGCACTTGTCATGCAAAATTGACAGATTTTCGCTGGGAAATGACGGAGAAATTTCAGAGTTTAGAGAAAACGGAGCTCGGCTGCGTGGTTATTCCCCTAACCGTGGCTGTTGGGACACCCTGCGCCGCGCTGGTGTACATTTCTACGGCCGTTGACTCACCCCAGATTGTGACGGGAATTAGGTCAAAGTGTGTCCCAAATGCCGGCAAATTTGGAAATCCAGTAATTTTCCAACCAACTTCAAATTTTGCATGCTCCAAACTGTATATATTCCGCACTTGTCATGCAAAATTGACAGATTTTCGCTGGGAAATGACGGAGAAATTTCAGAGTTTAGGGAAAACGGAGCTCGGCTGCGTGGTTATTCCCCTAACCGTGGCTGTTGGGACACCCTGCGCCGCGCTGGTGTACATTTGTACGGCCGTTGACTCACCCCAGATTGTGACGGGAATTAGGTCAAAGTGTGTCCCAAATGCCGGCAAATTTGGAAATCAAGGAATTTTCCAACCAACTTCAAATTTTGCATGCTCCAAACTGTATATATTCCGCACTTGTCATGCAAAATTGACAGATTTTCGCTGGGAAATGACGGAGAAATTTCAGAGTTTAGGGAAAACGGAGCTCGGCTGCGTGGTTATTACCCTAACCGTGGCTGTTGGGACACCCTGCGCATGCGCTGGTGTACATTTCTACGGCCGTTGACTCACCCCAGATTGTGACGGGAATTAGGTCAAAGTGTGTCCCAAATGCCGGCAAATTTGGAAATCAAGGAATTTTCCAACCAACTTCAAATTTTGCATGCTCCAAACTGTATATATTCCGCACTTGTCATGCAAAATTGACAGATTTTCGCTGGGAAATGACGGAGAAATTTCAGAGTTTAGGGAAAACGGAGCTCGGCTGCGTGGTTATTCCCCTAACCGTGGCTGTTGGGACACCCTGCGCATGCGCTGGTGTACATTTATACGGCCGTTGACTCACCCCAGATTTTGACGGGAATTAGGTCAAAGTGTGTCCCAAATGCCGGCAAATTTGGAAATCAAGGAATTTTCCAACCAACTTCAAATTTTGCATGCTCCAAACTGTATATATTCCGCACTTGTCATGCAAAATTGACAGATTTTCGCTGGGAAATGACGGAGAAATTTCAGAGTTTAGAGAAAACGGAGCTCGGCTGCGTGGTTATTCCCCTAACCGTGGCTGTTGGGACACCCTGCGCCGCGCTGGTGTACATTTCTACGGCCGTTGACTCACCCCAGATTGTGACGGGAATTAGGTCAAAGTGTGTCCCAAATGCCGGCAAATTTGGAAATCAAGTAATTTTCCAACCAACTTCAAATTTTGCATGCTCCAAACTGTATATATTCCGCACTTGTCATGCAAAATTGACAGATTTTCGCTGGGAAATGACGGAGAAATTTCAGAGTTTAGGGAAAACGGAGCTCGGCTGCGTGGTTATTCCCCTAATCGTGGCTGTTGGGATACCCTGCGCCGCGCTGGTGTACATTTGTACGGCCGTTGACTCACCCCAGATTGTGACGGGAATTAGGTCAAAGTGTGTCCCAAATGCCGGCAAATTTGGAAATCAAGGAATTTTCCAACCAACTTCAAATTTTGCATGCTCCAAACTGTATATATTCCGCACTTGTCATGCAAAATTGACAGATTTTCGCTGGGAAATGACGGAGAAATTTCAGAGTTTAGGGAAAACGGAGCTCGGCTGCGTGGTTATTCCCCTAACCGTGGCTGTTGGGACACCCTGCGCCGCGCTGGTGTACATTTGTACGGCCGTTGACTCACCCCAGATTGTGACGGGAATTAGGTCAAAGTGTGTCCCAAATGCCGGCAAATTTGGAAATCAAGGAATTTTCCAACCAACTTCAAATTTTGCATGCTCCAAACTGTATATATTCCGCACTTGTCATGCAAAATTGACAGATTTTCGCTGGGAAATGACGGAGAAATTTCAGAGTTTAGGGAAAACGGAGCTCGGCTGCGTGGTTATTCCCCTAACCGTGGCTGTTGGGATACCCTGCGCCGCGCTGGTGTACATTTGTACGGCCGTTGACTCACCCCAGATTGTGACGGGAATTAGGTCAAAGTGTGTCCCAAATGCCGGCAAATTTGGAAATCAAGGAATTTTCCAACCAACTTCAAATTTTGCATGCTCCAAACTGTATATATTCCGCACTTGTCATGCAAAATTGACAGATTTTCGCTGGGAAATGACGGAGAAATTTCAGAGTTTAGGGAAAACGGAGCTCGGCTGCGTGGTTATTCCCCTAACCGTGGCTGTTGGGACACCCTGCGCCGCGCTGGTGTACATTTGTACGGCCGTTGACTCACCCCAGATTGTGACGGGAATTAGGTCAAAGTGTGTCCCAAATGCCGGCAAATTTGGAAATCAAGGAATTTTCCAACCAACTTCAAATTTTGCATGCTCCAAACTGTATATATTCCGCACTTGTCATGCAAAATTGACAGATTTTCGCTGGGAAATGACGGAGAAATTTCAGAGTTTAGGGAAAACGGAGCTCGGCTGCGTGGTTATTCCCCTAACCGTGGCTGTTGGGACACCCTGCGCATGCGCTGGTGTACATTTATACGGCCGTTGACTCACCCCAGATTGTGACGGGAATTAGGTCAAAGTGTGTCCCAAATGCCGGCAAATTTGGAAATCAAGGAATTTTCCAACCAACTTCAAATTTTGCATGCTCCAAACTGTATATATTCCGCACTTGTCATGCAAAATTGACAGATTTTCGCTGGGAAATGACGGAGAAATTTCAGAGTTTAGGGAAAACGGAGCTCGGCTGCGTGGTTATTTCCCTAACCGTGGCTGTTGGGATACCCTGCGCCGCGCTGGTGTACATTTGTACGGCCGTTGACTCACCCCAGATTGTGACGGGAATTAGGTCAAAGTGTGTCCCAAATGCCGGCAAATTTGGAAATCAAGGAATTTTCCAACCAACTTCAAATTTTGCATGCTCCAAACTGTATATATTCCGCACTTGTCATGCAAAATTGACAGATTTTCGCTGGGAAATGACGGAGAAATTTCAGAGTTTAGGGAAAACGGAGCTCGGCTGCGTGGTTATTCCCCTAACCGTGGCTGTTGGGAC
Organism: Henricia sp. BOLD:AAB3569; assembly: GCA_037783545.1. Taxonomy (NCBI): domain Eukaryota; kingdom Metazoa; phylum Echinodermata; class Asteroidea; order Spinulosida; family Echinasteridae; genus Henricia; species Henricia sp. BOLD:AAB3569. The sequence continues at coordinate 24,485 of JBBELK010000077.1, read as the reverse complement.
ACCCTGCGCATGCGCTGGTGTACATTTATACGGCCGTTGACTCACCCCAGATTTTGACGGGAATTAGGTCAAAGTGTGTCCCAAATGCCGGCAAATTTGGAAATCAAGGAATTTTCCAACCAACTTCAAATTTTGCATGCTCCAAACTGTATATATTCCGCACTTGTCATGCAAAATTGACAGATTTTCGCTGGGAAATGACGGAGAAATTTCAGAGTTTAGAGAAAACGGAGCTCGGCTGCGTGGTTATTCCCCTAACCGTGGCTGTTGGGACACCCTGCGCTGCGCTGGTGTACATTTCTACGGCCGTTGACTCACCCCAGATTGTGACGGGAATTAGGTCAAAGTGTGTCCCAAATGCCGGCAAATTTGGAAATCAAGTAATTTTCCAACCAACTTCAAATTTTGCATGCTCCAAACTGTATATATTCCGCACTTGTCATGCAAAATTGACAGATTTTCGCTGGGAAATGACGGAGAAATTTCAGAGTTTAGGGAAAACGGAGCTCGGCTGCGTGGTTATTCCCCTAACCGTGGCTGTTGGGACACCCTGCGCCGCGCTGGTGTACATTTGTACGGCCGTTGACTCACCCCAGATTGTGACGGGAATTAGGTCAAAGTGTGTCCCAAATGCCGGCAAATTTGGAAATCAAGGAATTTTCCAACCAACTTCAAATTTTGCATGCTCCAAACTGTATATATTCCGCACTTGTCATGCAAAATTGACAGATTTTCGCTGGGAAATGACGGAGAAATTTCAGAGTTTAGGGAAAACGGAGCTCGGCTGCGTGGTTATTACCCTAACCGTGGCTGTTGGGACACCCTGCGCATGCGCTGGTGTACATTTCTACGGCCGTTGACTCACCCCAGATTGTGACGGGAATTAGGTCAAAGTGTGTCCCAAATGCCGGCAAATTTGGAAATCAAGGAATTTTCCAACCAACTTCAAATTTTGCATGCTCCAAACTGTATATATTCCGCACTTGTCATGCAAAATTGACAGATTTTCGCTGGGAAATGACGGAGAAATTTCAGAGTTTAGGGAAAACGGAGCTCGGCTGCGTGGTTATTCCCCTAACCGTGGCTGTTGGGACACCCTGCGCATGCGCTGGTGTACATTTATACGGCCGTTGACTCACCCCAGATTTTGACGGGAATTAGGTCAAAGTGTGTCCCAAATGCCGGCAAATTTGGAAATCAAGGAATTTTCCAACCAACTTCAAATTTTGCATGCTCCAAACTGTATATATTCCGCACTTGTCATGCAAAATTGACAGATTTTCGCTGGGAAATGACGGAGAAATTTCAGAGTTTAGAGAAAACGGAGCTCGGCTGCGTGGTTATTCCCCTAACCGTGGCTGTTGGGACACCCTGCGCCGCGCTGGTGTACATTTGTACGGCCGTTGACTCACCCCAGATTGTGACGGGAATTAGGTCAAAGTGTGTCCCAAATGCCGGCAAATTTGGAAATCAAGGAATTTTCCAACCAACTTCAAATTTTGCATGCTCCAAACTGTATATATTCCGCACTTGTCATGCAAAATTGACAGATTTTCGCTGGGAAATGACGGAGAAATTTCAGAGTTTAGGGAAAACGGAGCTCGGCTGCGTGGTTATTCCCCTAACCGTGGCTGTTGGGACACCCTGCGCCGCGCTGGTGTACATTTGTACGGCCGTTGACTCACCCCAGATTGTGACGGGAATTAGGTCAAAGTGTGTCCCAAATGCCGGCAAATTTGGAAATCAAGGAATTTTCCAACCAACTTCAAATTTTGCATGCTCAAAACTGTATATATTCCGCACTTGTCATGCAAAATTGACAGATTTTCGCTGGGAAATGACGGAGAAATTTCAGAGTTTAGGGAAAACGGAGCTCGGCTGCGTGGTTATTCCCCTAACCGTGGCTGTTGGGACACCCTGCGCATGCGCTGGTGTACATTTATACGGCCGTTGACTCACCCCAGATTGTGACGGGAATTAGGTCAAAGTGTGTCCCAAATGCCGGCAAATTTGGAAATCAAGGAATTTTCCAACCAACTTCAAATTTTGCATGCTCCAAACTGTATATATTCCGCACTTGTCATGCAAAATTGACAGATTTTCGCTGGGAAATGACGGAGAAATTTCAGAGTTTAGGGAAAACGGAGCTAGGCTGCGTGGTTATTTCCCTAACCGTGGCTGTTGGGATACCCTGCGCCGCGCTGGTGTACATTTGTACGGCCGTTGACTCACCCCAGATTGTGACGGGAATTAGGTCAAAGTGTGTCCCAAATGCCGGCAAATTTGGAAATCAAGGAATTTTCCAACCAACTTCAAATTTTGCATGCTCCAAACTGTATATATTCCGCACTTGTCATGCAAAATTGACAGATTTTCGCTGGGAAATGACGGAGAAATTTCAGAGTTTAGGGAAAACGGAGCTCGGCTGCGTGGTTATTGCCCTAACCGTGGCTGTTGGGACACCCTGCGCATGCGCTGGTGTACATTTATACGGCCGTTGACTCACCCCAGATTGTGACGGGACTTAGGTCAAAGTGTGTCCCAAATGCCGGCAAATTTGGAAATCAAGGAATTTTCCAACCAACTTCAAATTTTGCATGCTCCAAACTGTATATATTCCGCACTTGTCATGCAAAATTGACAGATTTTCGCTGGGAAATGACGGAGAAATTTCAGAGTTTGGGAAAACGGAGCTCGGCTGCGTGGTTATTTCCCTAACCGTGGCTGTTGGGATACCCTGCGCCGCGCTGGTGTACATTTGTACGGCCGTTGACTCACCCCAGATTGTGACGGGAATTAGGTCAAGTGTGTCCCAAATGCCGGCAAATTTGGAAATCAAGGAATTTTCCAACCAACTTCAAATTTTGCATGCTCCAAACTGTATATATTCCGCACTTGTCATGCAAAATTGACAGATTTTCGCTGGGAAATGACGGAGAAATTTCGGAGTTTAGGGAAAACGGAGCTCGGCTGCGTGGTTATTCCCCTAACCGTGGCTGTTGGGACACCCTGCGCCGCGCTGGTGTACATTTCTACGGCCGTTGACTCACCCCAGATTGTGACGGGAATTAGGTCAAAGTGTGTCCCAAATGCCGGCAAATTTGGAAATCAAGGAATTTTCCAACCTACTTTAAATTTTGCATGCTCCAAACTGTATATATTCCGCACTTGTCATGCAAAATTGACAGATTTTCGCTGGGAAATGACGGAGAAATTTCAGAGTTTAGGATAAACGGAGCTCGGCTGCGTGGTTATTCCCTAACCGTGGCTGTTGGGACACCCTGCGCCGCGCTGGTGTACATTTCTACGGCCGTTGACTCACCCCAGATTGTGACGGGAATTAGGTCAAAGTGTGTCCAAATGCCGGCAAATTTGGAAATCAAGGAATTTTCCAACCAACTTCAATTTTGCATGCTCCAAACTGTATATATTCCGCACTTGTCATGCAAAATTGACAGATTTTCGCTGGGAAATGACGGAGAAATTTCAGAGTTTAGGGAAAACGGAGCTCGGCTGCGTGGTTATTTCCCTAACCGTGGCTGTTGGGATACCCTGCGCCGCGCTGGTGTACATTTGTACGGCCGTTGACTCACCCCAGATTGTGACGGGAATTAGGTCAAAGTGTGTCCCAAATGCCGGCAAATTTGGAAATCAAGGAATTTTCCAACCAACTTCAAATTTTGCATGCTCCAAACTGTATATATTCCGCACTTGTCATGCAAAATTGACAGATTTTCGCTGGGAAATGACGGAGAAATTTCAGAGTTTAGGGAAAACGGAGCTCGGCTGCGTGGTTATTCCCCTAACCGTGGCTGTTGGGACACCCTGCGCCGCGCTGGTGTACATTTGTACGGCCGTTGACTCACCCCAGATTGTGACGGGAATTAGGTCAAAGTGTGTCCCAAATGCCGGCAAATTTGGAAATCAAGGAATTTTCCAACCAACTTCAAATTTTGCATGCTCCAAACTGTATATATTCCGCACTTGTCATGCAAAATTGACAGATTTTCGCTGGGAAATGACGGAGAAATTTCAGAGTTTAGGGAAAACGGAGCTCGGCTGCGTGGTTATTGCCCTAACCGTGGCTGTTGGGACACCCTGCGCATGCGCTGGTGTACATTTATACGGCCGTTGACTCACCCCAGATTGTGACGGGACTTAGGTCAAAGTGTGTCCCAAATGCCGGCAAATTTGGAAATCAAGGAATTTTCCAACCAACTTCAAATTTTGCATGCTCCAAACTGTATATATTCCGCACTTGTCATGCAAAATTGACAGATTTTCGCTGGGAAATGACGGAGAAATTCAGAGTTTGGGAAAACGGAGCTCGGCTGCGTGGTTATTTCCCTAACCGTGGCTGTTGGGATACCCTGCGCCGCGCTGGTGTACATTTGTACGGCCGTTGACTCACCCAGATTGTGACGGGAATTAGGTCAAAGTGTGTCCCAAATGCCGGCAAATTTGGAAATCAAGGAATTTTCCAACCAACTTCAAATTTTGCATGCTCCAAACTGTATATATTCCGCACTTGTCATGCAAAATTGACAGATTTTCGCTGGGAAATGACGGAGAAATTTCAGAGTTTAGGGAAAACGGAGCTCGGCTGCTTGGTTATTCCCCTAACCGTGGCTGTTGGGACACCCTGCGCCGCGCTGGTGTACATTTGTACGGCCGTTGACTCACCCCAGATTGTGACGGGAATTAGGTCAAAGTGTGTCCCAAATGCCGGCAAATTTGGAAATCAAGGAATTTTCCAACCAACTTCAAATTTTGCATGCTCCAAACTGTATATATTCCGCACTTGTCATGCAAAATTGACAGATTTTCGCTGGGAAATGACGGAGAAATTTCAGAGTTTAGGGAAAACGGAGCTCGGCTGCGTGGTTATTCCCCTAACCGTGGCTGTTGGGATACCCTGCGCCGCGCTGGTGTACATTTGTACGGCCGTTGACTCACCCCAGATTGTGACGGGAATTAGGTCAAAGTGTGTCCCAAATGCCGGCAAATTTGGAAATCAAGGAATTTTCCAACCAACTTCAAATTTTGCATGCTCCAAACTGTATATATTCCGCACTTGTCATGCAAAATTGACAGATTTTCGCTGGGAAATGACGGAGAAATTTCAGAGTTTAGGGAAAACGGAGCTCGGCTGCGTGGTTATTCCCCTAACCGTGGCTGTTGGGACACCCTGCGCCGCGCTGGTGTACATTTGTACGGCCGTTGACTCACCCCAGATTGTGACGGGAATTAGGTCAAAGTGTGTCCCAAATGCCGGCAAATTTGGAAATCAAGGAATTTTCCAACCAACTTCAAATTTTGCATGCTCCAAACTGTATATATTCCGCACTTGTCATGCAAAATTGACAGATTTTCGCTGGGAAATGACGGAGAAATTTCAGAGTTTAGGGAAAACGGAGCTCGGCTGCGTGGTTATTCCCCTAACCGTGGCTGTTGGGACACCCTGCGCATGCGCTGGTGTACATTTATACGGCCGTTGACTCACCCCAGATTGTGACGGGAATTAGGTCAAAGTGTGTCCCAAATGCCGGCAAATTTGGAAATCAAGGAATTTTCCAACCAACTTCAAATTTTGCATGCTCCAAACTGTATATATTCCGCACTTGTCATGCAAAATTGACAGATTTTCGCTGGGAAATGACGGAGAAATTTCGGAGTTTAGGGAAAACGGAGCTCGGCTGCGTGGTTATTCCCCTAACCGTGGCTGTTGGGACACCCTGCGCCGCGCTGGTGTACATTTCTACGGCCGTTGACTCACCCCGGATTGTGACGGGAATTAGGTCAAAGTGTGTCCCAAATGCCGGCAAATTTGGAAATCAAGGAATTTTCCAACCAACTTTAAATTTTGCATGCTCCAAACTGTATATATTCCGCACTTGTCATGCAAAATTGACAGATTTTCGCTGGGAAATGACGGAGAAATTTCGGAGTTTAGGGAAAACGGAGCTCGGCTGCGTGGTTATTCCCCTAACCGTGGCTGTTGGGACACCCTGCGCCGCGCTGGTGTACATTTCTACGGCCGTTGACTCACCCCAGATTGTGACGGGAATTAGGTCAAAGTGTGTCCCAAATGCCGGCAAATTTGGAAATCAAGGAATTTTCCAACCAACTTCAAATTTTGCATGCTCCAAACTGTATATATTCCGCACTTGTCATGCAAAATTGACAGATTTTCGCTGGGAAATGACGGAGAAATTTCAGAGTTTAGGGAAAACGGAGCTCGGCTGCGTGGTTATTCCCCTAACCGTGGCTGTTGGGACACCCTGCGCCGCGCTGGTGTACATTTGTACGGCCGTTGACTCACCCCAGATTGTGACGGGAATTAGGTCAAAGTGTGTCCCAAATGCCGGCAAATTTGGAAATCAAGGAATTTTCCAACCAACTTCAAATTTTGCATGCTCCAAACTGTATATATTCCGCACTTGTCATGCAAAATTGACAGATTTTCGCTGGGAAATGACGGAGAAATTTCAGAGTTTAGGGAAAACGGAGCTCGGCTGCGTGGTTATTCCCCTAACCGTGGCTGTTGGGACACCCTGCGCATGCGCCGCGCTGGTGTACATTTGTACGGCCGTTGACTCACCCCAGATTGTGACGGGAATTAGGTCAAAGTGTGTCCCAAATGCCGGAAAATTTGGAAATCAAGGAATTTTCCAACCAACTTCAAATTTTGCATGCTCCAAACTGTATATATTCCGCACTTGTCATGCAAAATTGACAGATTTTCGCTGGGAAATGACGGAGAAATTTCAGAGTTTAGGGAAAACGGAGCTCGGCTGCGTGGTTATTCCCCTAACCGTGGCTGTTGGGACACCCTGCGCATGCGCTGGTGTACATTTATACGGCCGTTGACTCACCCCAGATTGTGACGGGAATTAGGTCAAAGTGTGTCCCAAATGCCGGCAAATTTGGAAATCAAGGAATTTTCCAACCAACTTCAAATTTTGCATGCTCCAAACTGTATATATTCCGCACTTGTCATGCAAAATTGACAGATTTTCGCTGGGAAATGACGGAGAAATTTCGGAGTTTAGGGAAAACGGAGCTCGGCTGCGTGGTTATTCCCCTAACCGTGGCTGTTGGGACACCCTGCGCCGCGCTGGTGTACATTTCTACGGCCGTTGACTCACCCCAGATTGTGACGGGAATTAGGTCAAAGTGTGTCCCAAATGCCGGCAAATTTGGAAATCAAGGAATTTTCCAACCAACTTCAAATTTTGCATGCTCCAAACTGTATATATTCCGCACTTGTCATGCAAAATTGACAGATTTTCGCTGGGAAATGACGGAGAAATTTCAGAGTTGAGGGAAAACGGAGCTCGGCTGCGTGGTTATTCCCCTAACCGTGGCTGTTGGGACACCCTGCGCCGCGCTGGTGTACATTTGTACGGCCGTTGACTCACCCCAGATTGTGACGAGAATTAGGTCAAAGTGTGTCCCAAATGCCGGCAAATTTGGAAATCAAGGAATTTTCCAACCAACTTCAAATTTTGCATGCTCCAAACTGTATATATTCCGCACTTGTCATGCAAAATTGACAGATTTTCGCTGGGAAATGACGGAGAAATTTCAGAGTTTAGGGAAAACGGAGCTCGGCTGCGTGGTTATTCCCCTAACCGTGGCTGTTGGGACACCCTGCGCCGCGCTGGTGTACATTTGTACGGCCGTTGCCTCACCCCAGATTGTGACGGGAATTAGGTCAAAGTGTGTCCCAAATGCCGGCAAATTTGGAAATCAAGGAATTTTCAAACCAACTTCAAATTTTGCATGCTCCAAACTGTATATATTCCGCACTTGTCATGCAAAATTTGCAGATTTTCGCTGGGAAATGACTGAGAAATTTCAGAGTTTAGGGAAAACGGAGCTCGGCTGCGTGGTTATTCCCCTAACCGTGGCTGTTGGGACACCCTGCGCCGCGCTGGTGTACATTTGTACGGCCGTTGACTCACCCCAGATTGTGACGGGAATTAGGTCAAAGTGTGTCCCAAATGCCGGCAAATTTGGAAATCAAGGAATTTTCCAACCAACTTCAAATTTTGCATGCTCCAAACTGTATATATTCCGCACTTGTCATGCAAAATTGACAGATTTTCGCTGGGAAATGACGGAGAAATTTCAGAGTTTAGGGAAAACGGAGCTCGGCTGCGTGGTTATTCCCCTAACCGTGGCTGTTGGGACACCCTGCGCCGCGCTGGTGTACATTTGTACGGCCGTTGACTCGCCCCAGATTGTGACGGGAATTAGGTCAAAGTGTGTCCCAAATGCCGGCAAATTTGGAAATCAAGGAATTTTCCAACCAACTTCAAATTTTGCATGCTCCAAACTGTATATATTCCGCACTTGTCATGCAAAATTGACAGATTTTCGCTGGGAAATGACGGAGAAATTTTAGAGTTTAGGGAAAACGGAGCTCGGATGCGTGGTTATTCCCCTAACCGTGGCTGTTGGGACACCCTGCGCATGCGCCGCGCTGGTGTACATGTGTACGGCCGTTGACTCACCCCAGATTGTGACGGGAATTAGGTCAAAGTGTGTCCCAAATGCCGGCAAATTTGGAAATCAAGGAATTTTCCAACCAACTTCAAATTTTGCATGCTCCAAACTGTATATATTCCGCACTTGTCATGCAAAATTGACAGATTTTCGCTGGGAAATGACGGAGAAAATTTCAGAGTTTAGGGAAAACGGAGCTCGGCTGCGTGGTTATTCCCCTAACCGTGGCTGTTGGGACACCCTGCGCATGCGCCGCGCTGGTGTACATTTGTACGGCCGTTGACTCACCCCAGATTGTGACGGGAATTAGGTCAAAGTGTGTCCCAAATGCCGGCAAATTTGGAAATCAAGGAATTTTCCAACCAACTTCAAATTTTGCATGCTCCAAACTGTATATATTCCGCACTTGTCATGCAAAATTGACAGATTTTCGCTGGGAAATGACGGAGAAATTTCAGAGTTTAGGGAAAACGGAGCTCGGCTGCGTGGTTATTCCCCTAACCGTGGCTGTTGGGACACCCTGCGCCGCGCTGGTGTACATTTGTACGGCCGTTGCCTCACCCCAGATTGTGACGGGAATTAGGTCAAAGTGTGTCCCAAATGCCGGCAAATTTGGAAATCAAGGAATTTTCAAACCAACTTCAAATTTTGCATGCTCCAAACTGTATATATTCCGCACTTGTCATGCAAAATTTGCAGATTTTCGCTGGGAAATGACTGAGAAATTTCAGAGTTTAGGGAAAACGGAGCTCGGCTGCGTGGTTATTCCCCTAACCGTGGCTGTTGGGACACCCTGCGCCGCGCTGGTGTACATTTGTACGGCCGTTGACTCACCCCAGATTGTGACGGGAATTAGGTCAAAGTGTGTCCCAAATGCCGGCAAATTTGGAAATCAAGAATTTTCCAACCAACTTCAAATTTTGCATGCTCCAAACTGTATATATTCCGCACTTGTCATGCAAAATTGACAGATTTTCGCTGGGAAATGACGGAGAAATTTCAGAGTTTAGGGAAAACGGAGCTCGGCTGCGTGGTTATTCCCCTAACCGTGGCTGTTGGGACACCCTGCGCCGCGCTGGTGTACATTTGTACGGCCGTTGACTCGCCCCAGATTGTGACGGGAATTAGGTCAAAGTGTGTCCCAAATGCCGGCAAATTTGGAAATCAAGGAATTTTCCAACCAACTTCAAATTTTGCATGCTCCAAACTGTATATATTCCGCACTTGTCATGCAAAATTGACAGATTTTCGCTGGGAAATGACGGAGAAATTTTAGAGTTTAGGGAAAACGGAGCTCGGATGCGTGGTTATTCCCCTAACCGTGGCTGTTGGGACACCCTGCGCATGCGCCGCGCTGGTGTACATGTGTACGGCCGTTGACTCACCCCAGATTGTGACGGGAATTAGGTCAAAGTGTGTCCCAAATGCCGGCAAATTTGGAAATCAAGGAATTTTCCAACCAACTTCAAATTTTGCATGCTCCAAACTGTATATATTCCGCACTTGTCATGCAAAATTGACAGATTTTCGCTGGAAATGACGGAGAAATTTCAGAGTTTAGGGAAAACGGAGCTCGGCTGCGTGGTTATTCCCCTAACCGTGGCTGTTGGGACACCCTGCGCATGCGCCGCGCTGGTGTACATTTGTACGGCCGTTGACTCACCCCAGATTGTGACGGGAATTAGGTCAAAGTGTGTCCCAAATGCCGGCAAATTTGGAAATCAAGGAATTTTCCAACCAACTTCAAATTTTGCATGCTCCAAACTGTATATATTCCGCACTTGTCATGCAAATTGACAGATTTTCGCTGGGAAATGACGGAGAAATTTCAGAGTTTAGGGAAAACGGAGCTCGGCTGCGTGGTTATTCCCCTAACCGTGGCTGTTGGGACACCCTGCGCATGCGCCGCGCTGGTGTACATTTGTACGGCCGTTGACTCACCCCAGATTGTGACGGGAATTAGGTCAAAGTGTGTCCCAAATGCCGGCAAATTTGGAAATCAAGGAATTTTCCAACCAACTTCAAATTTTGCATGCTCCAAACTGTATATATTCCGCACTTGTCATGCAAAATTGACAGATTTTCGCTGGGAAATGACGGAGAAATTTCAGAGTTTAGGGAAAACGGAGCTCGGCTGCGTGGTTATTCCCCTAACCGTGGCTGTTGGGACACCCTGCGCCGCGCTGGTGTACATTTGTACGGCCGTTGCCTCACCCCAGATTGTGACGGGAATTAGGTCAAAGTGTGTCCCAAATGCCGGCAAATTTGGAAATCAAGGAATTTTCAAACCAACTTCAAATTTTGCATGCTCCAAACTGTATATATTCCGCACTTGTCATGCAAAATTTGCAGATTTTCGCTGGGAAATGACTGAGAAATTTCAGAGTTTAGGGAAAACGGAGCTCGGCTGCGTGGTTATTCCCCTAACCGTGGCTGTTGGGACACCCTGCGCCGCGCTGGTGTACATTTGTACGGCCGTTGACTCACCCCAGATTGTGACGGGAATTAGGTCAAAGTGTGTCCCAAATGCCGGCAAATTTGGAAATCAAGGAATTTTCCAACCAACTTCAAATTTTGCATGCTCCAAACTGTATATATTCCGCACTTGTCATGCAAAATTGACAGATTTTCGCTGGGAAATGACGGAGAAATTTCAGAGTTTAGGGAAAACGGAGCTCGGCTGCGTGGTTATTCCCCTAACCGTGGCTGTTGGGACACCCTGCGCATGCGCCGCGCTGGTGTACATTTGTACGGCCGTTGACTCACCCCAGATTGTGACGGGAATTAGGTCAAAGTGTGTCCCAAATGCCGGCAAATTTGGAAATCAAGGAATTTTCCAACCAACTTCAAATTTTGCATGCTCCAAACTGTATATATTCCGCACTTGTCATGCAAATTGACAGATTTTCGCTGGGAAATGACGGAGAAATTTCAGAGTTTAGGGAAAACGGAGCTCGGCTGCGTGGTTATTCCCCTAACCGTGGCTGTTGGGACACCCTGCGCCGCGCTGGTGTACATTTGTACGGCCGTTGACTCGCCCCAGATTGTGACGGGAATTAGGTCAAAGTGTGTCCCAAATGCCGGCAAATTTGGAAATCAAGGAATTTTCCAACCAACTTCAAATTTTGCATGCTCCAAACTGTATATATTCCGCACTTGTCATGCAAAATTGACAGATTTTCGCTGGGAAATGACGGAGAAATTTTAGAGTTTAGGGAAAACGGAGCTCGGCTGCGTGGTTATTCCCCTAACCGTGGCTGTTGGGACACCCTGCGCATGCGCCGCGCTGGTGTACATTTGTACGGCCGTTGACTCACCCCAGATTGTGACGGGAATTAGGTCAAAGTGTGTCCCAAATGCCGGCAAATTTGGAAATCAAGGAATTTTCCAACCAACTTCAAATTTTGCATGCTCCAAACTGTATATATTCCGCACTTGTCATGCAAAATTGACAGATTTTCGCTGGGAAATGACGGAGAAATTTCAGAGTTTAGGGAAAACGGAGCTCGGCTGCGTGGTTATTCCCCTAACCGTGGCTGTTGGGACACCCTGCGCATGCGCCGCGCTGGTGTACATTTGTACGGCCGTTGACTCACCCCAGATTGTGACGGGAATTAGGTCCAAGTGTGTCCCAAATGCCGGCAAATTTGGAAATCAAGGAATTTTCCAACCAACTTCAAATTTTGCATGCTCCAAACTGTATATATTCCGCACTTGTCATGCAAAATTGACAGATTTTCGCTGGGAAATGACGGAGAAATTTCAGAGTTTAGGGAAAATGGAGCTCGGCTGCATGGTTATTCCCCTAACCGTGGCTGTTGGGACACCCTGCGCCGCGCTGGTGTACATTTGTACGGCCGTTGACTCGCCCCAGATTGTGACGGGAATTAGGTCAAAGTGTGTCCCAAATGCCGGCAAATTTGGAAATCAAGGAATTTTCCAACCAACTTCAAATTTTGCATGCTCCAAACTGTATATATTCCGCACTTGTCATGCAAAATTGACAGATTTTCGCTGGGAAATGACGGAGACATTTCAGAGTTTAGGGAAAACGGAGCTCGGCTGCGTGGTTATTCCCCTAACCGTGGCTGTTGGGACACCCTGCGCCGCGCTGGTGTACATTTGTACGGCCGTTGACTCACCCCAGATTGTGACGGGAATTAGGTCAAAGTGTGTCCCAAATGCCGGCAAATTTGGAAATCAAGGAATTTTCCAACCAACTTCAAATTTTGCATGCTCCAAACTGTATATATTCCGCACTTGTCATGCAAAATTGACAGATTTTCGCTGGGAAATGACGGAGAAATTTCAGAGTTTAGGGAAAACGGAGCTCGGCTGCGTGGTTATTCCCCTAACCGTGACTGTTGGGACACCCTGCGCCGCGCTGGTGTACATTTGTACGGCCGTTGACTCACCCCAGATTGTGACGGGAATTAGGTCAAAGTGTGTCCCAAATGCCGGCAAATTTGGAAATCAAGGAATTTTCCAACCAACTTCAAATTGTGCATGCTCCAAACTGTATATATTCCGCACTTGTCATGCAAAATTGACAGATTTTCGCTGGGAAATGACGGAGAAATTTCAGAGTTTAGGGAAAACGGAGCTCGGCTGCGTGGTTATTCCCCTAACCGTGGCTGTTGGGACACCCTGCGCATGCGCCGCGCTGGTGTACATTTGTACGGCCGTTGACTCACCCCAGATTTTGACGGGAATTAGGTCAAAGTGTGTCCCAAATGCCGGCAAATTTGGAAATCAAGGAATTTTCCAACCAACTTCAAATTTTGCATGCTCCAAACTGTATATATTCCGCACTTGTCATGCAAAATTGACAGATTTTCGCTGGGAAATGACGGAGAAATTTCAGAGTTTAGGGGAAAACGGAGCTCGGCTGCGTGGTTATTCCCCTAACCGTGGCTGTTGGGACACCCTGCGCATGCGCTGGTGTACATTTCTACGGCCGTTGACTCACCCAGATTGTGACGGGAATTAGGTCAAAGTGTGTCCCAAATGCCGGCAAATTTGAAATCAAGGAATTTTCCAACCAACTTCAAATTTTGCATGCTCCAAACTGTATATATTCCGCACTTGTCATGCAAAATTGACAGATTTTCGCTGGGAAATGACGGAGACATTTCAGAGTTTAGGGAAAACGGAGCTCGGCTGCGTGGTTATTCCCCTAACCGTGGCTGTTGGGACACCCTGCGCCGCGCTGGTGTACATTTGTACGGCCGTTGACTCACCCCAGATTGTGACGGGAATTAGGTCAAAGTGTGTCCCAAATGCCGGCAAATTTGGAAATCAAGGAATTTTCCAACCAACTTCAAATTTTGCATGCTCCAAACTGTATATATTCCGCACTTGTCATGCAAAATTGACAGATTTTCGCTGGGAAATGACGGAGAAATTTCAGAGTTTAGGGAAAACGGAGCTCGGCTGCGTGGTTATTCCCCTAACCGTGGCTGTTGGGACACCCTGCGCATGCGCCGCGCTGGTGTACATTTGTACGGCCGTTGACTCACCCCAGATTGTGACGGGAATTAGGTCAAAGTGTGTCCCAAATGCCGGCAAATTTGGAAATCAAGGAATTTTCCAACCAACTTCAAATTTTGCATGCTCCAAACTGTATATATTCCGCACTTGTCATGCAAAATTGACAGATTTTCGCTGGGAAATGACGGAGAAATTTCAGAGTTTAGGGAAAACGGAGCTCGGCTGCGTGGTTATTCCCCTAACCGTGGCTGTTGGGACACCCTGCGAATGCGCCGCGCTGGTGTACATTTGTACGGCTGTTGACTCACCCCAGATTTTGACGGGAATTAGGTCAAAGTGTGTCCCAAATGCGGCAAATTTGGAAATCAAGGAATTTTCCAACCAACTTCAAATTTTGCATGCTCCAAACTGTATATATTCCGCACTTGTCATGCAAAATTGACAGATTTTCGCTGGGAAATGACGGAGACATTTCAGAGTTTAGGGAAAACGGAGCTCGGCTGCGTGGTTATTCCCCTAACCGTGGCTGTTGGGACACCCTGCGCATGCGCCGCGCTGGTGTACATTTGTACGGCCGTTGACTCACCCCAGATTGTGACGGGAATTAGGTCAAAGTGTGTCCCAAATGCCGGCAAATTTGGAAATCAAGGAATTTTCCAACCAACTTCAAATTTTGCATGCTCCAAACTGTATATATTCCGCACTTGTCATGCAAAATTGACAGATTTTCGCTGGGAAATGACGGAGAAATTTCAGAGTTTAGGGAAAACGGAGCTCGGCTGCGTGGTTATTCCCCTAACCGTGGCTGTTGGGACACCCTGCGCATGCGCCGCGCTGGTGTACATTTGTACGGCCGTTGACTCACCCCAGATTTTGACGGGAATTAGGTCAAAGTGTGTCCCAAATGCCGGCAAATTTGGAAATCAAGGAATTTTCCAACCAACTTCAAATTTTGCATGCTCCAAACTGTATATATTCCGCACTTGTCATGCAAAATTGACAGATTTTCGCTTGGAAATGACGGAGACATTTCAGAGTTTAGGGAAAACGGAGCTCGGCTGCGTGGTTATTCCCCTAACCGTGGCTGTTGGGACACCCTGCGCCGCGCTGGTGTACATTTGTACGGCCGTTGACTCACCCCAGATTGTGACGGGAATTAGGTCAAAGTGTGTCCCAAATGCCGGCAAATTTGGAAATCAAGGAATTTTCTAACCAACTTCAAATTTTGCATGCTCCAAACTGTATATATTCCGCACTTGTCATGCAAAATTGACAGATTTTCGCTGGGAAATGACGGAGAAATTTCAGAGTTTAGGGAAAACGGAGCTCGGCTGCGTGGTTATTCCCCTAACCGTGGCTGTTGGGACACCCTGCGCCACGCTGGTGTACATTTGTACGGCCGTTGACTCACCCAGATTGTGACGGGAATTAGGTCAAAGTGTGTCCCAAATGCCGGCAAATTTGGATATCAAGGAATTTTCCAACCAACTTCAAATTTTGCATGCTCCAAACTGTATATATTCCGCACTTGTCATGCAAAATTGACAGATTTTCGCTGGGAAATGACGGAGAAATTTCAGAGTTTAGGGAAAACGGAGCTCGGCTGCGTGGTTATTCCCCTAACCGTGGCTGTTGGGACACCCTGCGCATGCGCCGCGCTGGTGTACATTTGTACGGCCGTTGACTCACCCCAGATTGTGACGGGAATTAGGTCAAAGTGTGTCCCAAATGCCGGCAAATTTGGAAATCAAGGAATTTTCCAACCAACTTCAAATTTTGCATGCTCCAAACTGTATATATTCCGCACTTGTCATGCAAAATTGACAGATTTTCGCTGGGAAATGACGGAGAAATTTCAGAGTTTAGGGAAAACGGAGCTCGGCTGCGTGGTTATTCCCCTAACCGTGGCTGTTGGGACACCCTGCGCATGCGCTGATGTACATTTCTACGGCCGTTGACTCACCCCAGATTGTGACGGGAATTAGGTCAAAGTGTGTCCCAAATGCCGGCAAATTTGGAAATCAAGGAATTTTCCAACAACTTCAAATTTTGCATGCTCCAAACTGTATATATTCCGCACTTGTCATGCAAAATTGACAGATTTTCGCTGGGAAATGACGGAGAAATTTCAGAGTTTAGGGAAAACGGAGCTCGGCTGCGTGGTTATTCCCCTAACCGTGGCTGTTGGGACACCCTGCGCCGCGCTGGTGTACATTTGTACGGCCGTTGACTCACCCCAGATTGTGACGGAATTAGGTCAAAGTGTGTCCCAATGCCGGCAAATTTGGAAATCAAGGAATTTTCCAACCAACTTCAAATTTTGCATGCTCCAAACTGTATATATTCCGCACTTGTCATGCAAAATTGACAGATTTTCGCTGGGAAATGACGGAGAAATTTCAGAGTTTAGGGAAAACGGAGCTCGGCTGCGTGGTTATTCCCCTAACCGTGGCTGTTGGGACACCCTGCGCATGCGCCGCGCTGGTGTACATTTGTACGGCCGTTGACTCACCCCAGATTGTGACGGGAATTAGGTCAAAGTGTGTCCCAAATGCCGGCACATTGGAAATCAAGGAATTGTCCAACCAACTTCAAATTTGCATGCTCCAAACTGTATATATTCCGCACTTGTCATGCAAAATTGACAGATTTTCGCTGGGAAATGACGGAGAAATTTCAGAGTTTAGGGAAAACGGAGCTCGGCTGCGTGGTTATTCCCCTAACCGTGGCTGTTGGGACACCCTGCGCCGCGCTGGTGTACATTTGTACGGCCGTTGACTCACCCCAGATTGTGACGGGAATTAGGTCAAAGTGTGTCCCAAATGCCGGCAAATTTGGAAATCAAGGAATTTTCCAACCAACTTCAAATTGTGCATGCTCCAAACTGTATATATTCCGCACTTGTCATGCAAAATTGACAGATTTTCGCTGGGAAATGACGGAGAAATTTCAGAGTTTAGGGAAAACAGAGCTCGGCTGCGTGGTTATTCCCCTAACCGTGGCTGTTGGGACACCCTGCGCCGCGCTGGTGTACATTTGTACGGCCGTTGACTCACCCCAGATTGTGACGGGAATTAGGTCAAAGTGTGTCCCAAATGCCGGCACATTTGGAAATCAAGGAATTGTCCAACCAACTTCAAATTTTGCATGCTCCAAACTGTATATATTCCGCACTTGTCATGCAAAATTGACAGATTTTCGCTGGGAAATGACGGAGAAATTTCAGAGTTTAGGGAAAACGGAGCTCGGCTGCGTGGTTATTCCCCTAACCGTGGCTGTTGGGACACCCTGCGCCGCGCTGGTGTACATTTGTACGGCCGTTGACTCACCCCAGATTGTGACGGGAATTAGGTCAAAGTGTGTCCCAAATGCGGCAAATTTGGAAATCAAGGAATTTTCCAACCAACTTCAAATTTTGCATGCTCCAAACTGTATATATTCCTCACTTGTCATGCAAAATTGACAGATTTTCGCTGGGAAATGACGGAGAAATTTCAGAGTTTAGGGAAAACGGAGCTCGGCTGCGTGGTTATTCCCCTAACTGTGGCTGTTGGGACACCCTGCGCCGCGCTGGTGTACATTTGTACGGCCGTTGACTCACCCCAGATTGTGACGGGAATTAGGTCAAAGTGTGTCCCAAATGCCGGCAAATTTGGAAATCAAGGAATTTTCCAACCAACTTCAAATTTTGCATGCTCCAAACTGTATATATTCCGCACTTGTCATGCAAAATTGACAGATTTTCGCTGGGAAATGACGGAGAAATTTCAGAGTTTAGGGAAAACAGAGCTCGGCTGCGTGGTTATTCCCCTAACCGTGGCTGTTGGGACACCCTGCGCCGCGCTGGTGTACATTTGTACGGCCGTTGACTCACCCCAGATTGTGACGGGAATTAGGTCAAAGTGTGTGTGTCCCAAATGCCGGCAAATTTGGAAATCAAGGAATTTTCCAACCAACTTCAAATTTTGCATGCTCCAAACTGTATATATTCCTCACTTGTCATGCAAAATTGACAGATTTTCGCTGGGAAATGACGGAGAAATTTCAGAGTTTAGGGAAGACGGAGCTCGGCTGCGTGGTTATTCCCCTAACCGTGGCTGGTGGGACACCCTGCGCATGCGCCGCGCTGGTGTACATTTGTACGGCCGTTGACTCACCCAGATTGTGACGGGAATTAGGTCAAAGTGTGTCCCAAATGCCGGCAAATTTGGAAATCAAGGAATTTTCCAACCAACTTCAAATTTTGCATGCTCCAAACTGTATATATTCCGCACTTGTCATGCAAAATTGACAGATTTTCGCTGGGAAATGACGGAGAAATTCAGAGTTTAGGGAAAACGGAGCTCGGCTGCGTGGTTATTCCCCTAACCGTGGCTGTTGGGACACCCTGCGCCGCGCTGGTGTACATTTCTACGGCCGTTGACTCACCCCAGATTGTGACGGGAATTAGGTCAAAGTGTGTCCCAAATGCCGGCAAATTTGGAAATCAAGGAATTTTCCAACCAACTTCAAATTTTGCATGCTCCAAACTGTATATATTCCTCACTTGTCATGCAAAATTGGCAGATTTTCGCTGGGAAATGACGGAGAAATTTCAGAGTTTAGGGAAGACGGAGCTCGGCTGCGTGGTTATTCCCCTAACCGTGGCTGGTGGGACACCCTGCGCATGCGCCGCGCTGGTGTACAGTTGTACGGCCGTTGACTCACCCCAGATTGTGACGGGAATTAGGTCAAAGTGTGTCCCAAATGCCGGCCCATTTGGAAATCAAGGAATTGTCCAACCAACTTCAAATTTTGCATGCTCCAAACTGTATATATTCCGCACTTGTCATGCAAAATTGACAGATTTTCGCTGGAAATGACGGAGAAATTTCGGAGTTTAGGGAAAACGGAGCTCGGCTGCGTGGTTATTCCCCTAACCGTGGCTGTTGGGACACCCTGCGCATGCGCTGGTGTACATTTCTACGGCCGTTGACTCACCCCAGATTGTGACGGGAATTAGGTCAAAGTGTGTCCCAAATGCCGGCAAATTTGGAAATCAAGGAATTGTCCAACCAACTTCAAATTTTGCATGCTCCAAACTGTATATATTCCGCACTTGTCATGCAAAATTGACAGATTTTCGCTGGGAAATGACGGAGAAATTTCAGAGTTTAGGGAAAACGGAGCTCGGCTGCGTGGTTATTCCCCTAACCGTGGCTGTTGGGACACCCTGCGCCGCGCTGGTGTACATTTCTACGGCCGTTGACTCACCCCAGATTGTGACGGGAATTAGGTCAAAGTGTGTCCCAAATGCCGGCAAATTTGGAAATCAAGGAATTTTCCAACCAACTTCAAATTTTGCATGCTCCAAACTGTATATATTCCGCACTTGTCATGCAAAATTGACAGATTTTCGCTGGGAAATGACAGAGAAATTTCAGAGTTTAGGGAAAACGGAGCTCGGCTGCGTGGTTATTCCCTAACCGTGGCTGTTGGGACACCCTGCGCCGCGCTGGTGTACATTTCTACGGCCGTTGACTCACCCCAGATTGTGACCGGAATTAGGTCAAAGTGTGTCCCAAATGCCGGCAAATTTGGAAATCAAGGAATTTTCCAACCAACTTCAAATTTTGCATGCTCCAAACTGTATATATTCCGCACTTGTCATGCAAAATTGACAGATTTTCGCTGGGAAATGACGGAGAAATTTCAGAGTTTAGGGAAAACGGAGCTCGGCTGCGTGGTTATTCCCCTAACCGTGGCTGTTGGGACACCCTGCGCCGCGCTGGTGTACATTTGTACGGCCGTTGACTCACCCCAGATTGTGACGGGAATTAGGTCAAAGTGTGTCCCAAATGCCGGCAAATTTGGAAATCAAGGAATTTTCCAACCAACTTCAAATTTTGCATGCTCCAAACTGTATATATTCCTCACTTGTCATGCAAAATTGACAGATTTTCGCTGGGAAATGACGGAGAAATTTCAGAGTTTAGGGAAAACGGAGCTCGGCTGCGTGGTTATTCCCCTAACCGTGGCTGTTGGGACACCCTGCGCCGCGCTGGTGTACATTTCTACGGCCGTTGACTCACCCCAGATTGTGACGGGAATTAGGTCAAAGTGTGTCCCAAATGCCGGCAAATTTGGAAATCAAGGAATTTTCCAACCAACTTCAAATTTGCATGCTCCAAACTGTATATATTCCGCACTTGTCATGCAAAATTGACAGATTTTCGCTGGGAAATGACGGAGACATTTCAGAGTTTAGGGAAAACGGAGCTCGGCTGCGTGGTTATTCCCCTAACCGTGGCTGTTGGGACACCCTGCGCCGCGCTGGTGTACATTTGTACGGCCGTTGACTCACCCAGATTGTGACGGGAATTAGGTCAAAGTGTGTCCCAAATGCCGGCAAATTTGGAAATCAAGGAATTTTCCAACCAACTTCAAATTTTGCATGCTCCAAACTCTATATATTCCTCACTTGTCATGCAAAATTGACAGATTTTCGCTGGGAAATGACGGAGAAATTTCAGAGTTTAGGGAAGACGGAGCTCGGCTGCGTGGTTATTCCCCTAACCGTGGCTGTTGGGACACCCTGCGCATGCGCCGCGCTGGTGTACATTTGTACGGCCGTTGACTCACCCCAGATTGTGACGGGAATTAGGTCAAAGTGTGTCCCAAATGCCGGCACATTTGGAAATCAAGGAATTGTCCAACCAACTTCAAATTTTGCATGCTCCAAACTGTATATATTCCGCACTTGTCATGCAAAATTGACAGATTTTCGCTGGGAAATGACGGATAAATTTCGGAGTTTAGGGAAAACGGAGCTCGGCTGCGTGGTTATTCCCTAACCGTGGCTGTTGGGACACCCTGCGCCATGCGCTGGTGTACATTTCTACGGCCGTTGACTCACCCCAGATTGTGACGGGAATTAGGTCAAAGTGTGTCCCAAATGCCGGCAAATTTGGAAATCAAGGAATTTTCCAACCAACTTCAAATTTTGCATGCTCCAAACTGTATATATTCCGCACTTGTCATGCAAAATTGACAGATTTTCGCTGGGAAATGACGGAGATATTTCAGAGTTTAGGGAAAACGGAGCTCGGCTGCGTGGTTATTCCCCTAACCGTGGCTGTTGGGACACCCTGCGCCGCGCTGGTGTACATTTCTACGGCCGTTGACTCACCCCAGATTGTGACGGGAATTAGGTCAAAGTGTGTCCCAAATGCCGGCAAATTTGGAAATCAAGGAATTTTCCAACCAACTTCAAATTTTGCATGCTCAAAACTGTATATATTCCGCACTTGTCATGCAAAATTGACAGATTTTCGCTGGGAAATGACGGAGAAATTTCAGAGTTTAGGGAAAACGGAGCTCGGCTGCGTGGTTATTCCCCTAACCGTGGCTGTTGGGACACCCTGCGCCGCGCTGGTGTACATTTCTACGGCCGTTGACTCACCCAGATTGTGACGGGAATTAGGTCAAAGTGTGTCCCAAATGCCGGCAAATTTGGAAATCAAGGAATTTTCCAACCAACTTCAAATTTTGCATGCTCCAAACTGTATATATTCCGCACTTGTCATGCAAAGTTGACAGATTTTCGCTGGGAAATGACGGAGAAATTTCAGAGTTTAGGGAAAACGGAGCTCGGCTGCGTGGTTATTCCCCTAACCGTGGCTGTTGGGACACCCTGCGCCGCGCTGGTGTACATTTGTACGGCCGTTGACTCACCCCAGATTGTGACGGGAATTAGGTCAAAGTGTGTCCCAAATGCCGGCAAATTTGGAAATCAAGGAATTTTCCAACCAACTTCAAATTGTGCATGCTCCAAACTGTATATATTCCGCACTTGTCATGCAAAATTGACAGATTTTCGCTGGGAAATGACCGAGAAATTTCAGAGTTTAGGGAAAACAGAGCTCGGCTGCGTGGTTATTCCCCTAACCGTGGCTGTTGGGACACCCTGCGCCGCGCTGGTGTACATTTGTACGGCCGTTGACTCACCCCAGATTGTGACGGGAATTAGGTCAAAGTGTGTCCCAAATGCCGGCAAATTTGGAAATCAAGGAATTTTCCAACAACTTCAAATTGTGCATGCTCCAAACTGTATATATTCCTCACTTGTCATGCAAAATTGACAGATTTTCGCTGGGAAATGACGGAGATATTTCAGAGTTTAGGGAAGACGGAGCTCGGCTGCGTGGTTATTCCCCTAACCGTGTCTGTTGGACACCCTGCGCATGCGCCGCGCTGGTGTACATTTGTACGGCCGTTGACTCACCCCAGATTGTGACGGGAATTAGGTCAAAGTGTGTCCCAAATGCCGGCACATTTGGAAATCAAGGAATTGTCCAACCAATTTCAAATTTTGCATGCTCCAAACTGTATATATTCCGCACTTGTCATGCAAAATTGACAGATTTTCGCTGGGAAATGACGGAGAAATTTCGGAGTTTAGGGAAAACGGAGCTCGGCTGCGTGGTTATTCCCCTAACCGTGGCTGTTGGGACACCCTGCGCATGCGCTGGTGTACATTTCTACGGCCGTTGACTGTTGACTCACCCCAGATTGTGACTGGAATTAGGTCAAAGTGTGTCCCAAATGCCGGCACATTTGGAAATCAAGGAATTGTCCAACCAATTTCAAATTTTGCATGCTCCAAACTGTATATATTCCGCACTTGTCATGCAAAATTGACAGATTTTCGCTGGGAAATGACGGAGAAATTTCGGAGTTTAGGGAAAACGGAGCTCGGCTGCGTGGTTATTCCCCTAACCGTGGCTGTTAGGACACCCTGCGCATGCGCTGGTGTACATTTGTACGGCCGTTGACTCACCCCAGATTGTGACGGGAATTAGGTCAAAGTGTGTCCCAAATGCCGGCAAATTTGGAAATCAAGGAATTTTCCAACCAACTTCAAATTTTGCATGCTCCAAACTCTATATATTCCTCACTTGTCATGCAAAATTGACAGATTTTCGCTGGGAAATGACGGAGAAATTTCAGAGTTTAGGGAAGACGGAGCTCGGCTGCGTGGTTATTCCCCTAACCGTGGCTGTTGGGACACCCTGCGCATGCGCCGCGCTGGTGTACATTTGTACGGCCGTTGACTCACCCCAGATTGTGACGGGAATTAGGTCAAAGTGTGTCCCAAATGCCGGCACATTTGGAAATCAAGGAATTGTCCAACCAACTTCAAATTTTGCATGCTCCAAACTGTATATATTCCGCACTTGTCATGCAAAATTGACAGATTTTCGCTGGGAAATGACGGATAAATTTCGGAGTTTAGGGAAAACGGAGCTCGGCTGCGTGGTTATTCCCCTAACCGTGGCTGTTGGGACACCCTGCGCATGCGCTGGTGTACATTTCTACGGCCGTTGACTCACCCCAGATTGTGACGGGAATTAGGTCAAAGTGTGTCCCAAATGCCGGCAAATTTGGAAATCAAGGAATTTTCCAACCAACTTCAAATTTTGCATGCTCCAAACTGTATATATTCCGCACTTGTCATGCAAAATTGACAGATTTTCGCTGGGAAATGACGGAGAAATTTCAGAGTTTAGGGAAAACGGAGCTCGGCTGCGTGGTTATTCCCCTAACCGTGGCTGTTGGGACACCCTGCGCCGCGCTGGTGTACATTTCTACGGCCGTTGACTCACCCCAGATTGTGACGGGAATTAGGTCAAAGTGTGTCCCAAATGCCGGCAAATTTGGAAATCAAGGAATTTTCCAACCAACTTCAAATTTTGCATGCTCAAAACTGTATATATTCCGCACTTGTCATGCAAAATTGACAGATTTTCGCTGGGAAATGACGGAGAAATTTCAGAGTTTAGGGAAAACGGAGCTCGGCTGCGTGGTTATTCCCCTAACCGTGGCTGTTGGGACACCCTGCGCCGCGCTGGTGTACATTTCTACGGCCGTTGACTCACCCCAGATTGTGACGGGAATTAGGTCAAAGTGTGTCCCAAATGCCGGCAAATTTGGAAATCAAGGAATTTTCCAACCAACTTCAAATTTTGCATGCTCCAAACTGTATATATTCCGCACTTGTCATGCAAAATTGACAGATTTTCGCTGGGAAATGACGGAGAAATTTCAGAGTTTAGGGAAAACGGAGCTCGGCTGCGTGGTTATTCCCCTAACCGTGGCTGTTGGGACACCCTGCGCCGCGCTGGTGTACATTTGTACGGCCGTTGACTCACCCCAGATTGTGACGGGAATTAGGTCAAAGTGTGTCCCAAATGCCGGCAAATTTGGAAATCAAGGAATTTTCCAACCAACTTCAAATTGTGCATGCTCCAAACTGTATATATTCCGCACTTGTCATGCAAAATTGACAGATTTTCGCTGGGAAATGACCGAGAAATTTCAGAGTTTAGGGAAAACAGAGCTCGGCTGCGTGGTTATTCCCCTAACCGTGGCTGTTGGGACACCCTGCGCCGCGCTGGTGTACATTTGTACGGCCGTTGACTCACCCCAGATTGTGACGGGAATTA
>JBBELK010000076.1:0-157927 GCA_037783545.1 Henricia sp. BOLD:AAB3569 | reverse complement strand
TTAGTCAACAACAAAAGTGAACCTGTTTGTTTGCCTTCTACTGATGTTAATACACACATCCAGTTTATCACATGTTGAAATTGACTTTACAGTTTTATGCGGAGGTTGTTTTTATGCGCGAGGGACAGATAATCAAAAAAATTGACAAAAACATGTCATTTTTTTACATGCATTTTCAACTATTTCTTGAAAATGTGATGGCACAGTGTGCCCAGTCAAATCTATTATGTTATTTTTTGTAATATGATTGTAAAATCATATGATTGTAAAATCATATGATTGTAAAATCATATGATTGTAAAATCATATGATTGTAAAATCATATGATTGTAAAATCATATGATTGTAAAATCATATGATTGTAAAATCATATGATTGTAAAATCATATGATTGTAAAATCATATGATTGTAAAATCATATGATTGTAAAATCATATGATTGTAAAATCATATGATTGTAAAATCATATGATTGTAAAATCATATGATTGTAAAATCATATGATTGTAAAATCATATGATTGTAAAATCATATGATTGTAAAATCATATGATTGTAAAATCATATGATTGTAAAATCATATGATTGTAAAATCATATGATTGTAAAATCATATGATTGTAAAATTCATCCAGTGTTTACCAGTTTTGGATCACGCTCACCACTGTCCCCTGCCGTCACGGCCATTTCCTTCTACATGTACCATTTTTGTCCGTTTTCCAAAACAATTTATTCGCAAAGTTCACAAATAAACAAAATCCAAATGCACACACCCAGGTGTGAATCGACCTCCAATCGCGGACGTCCTTTTGTTCCTCTTTTGTTTTGTACATGAGCGAATCGCGGACGTTCGCTTGCCAATCGCGGACGATATTGTTCTATTTGTTAGACCTCCATAAAACGTCCGCGATTGTTTGGGAGAACCAACGCACACAGCGCAGGCATAGTGTCCTCGTTCACTGAAACAATATTTTTCTAAAGAATTTAGTTATTCTGCGATCTTTTACACGGGAAAATAAAAACAGTTCGACCCTTTAGGTTCTAGACCAGCCCGAAATATCGAATATTTTAAGCCAGTTTTGTTGTAATCAAGCAAATCTGTAAAAAAATATGCTTATACAAAGTCATGGTTTTCAAAACAGTAAGGTATTGGATGGCGGCGCAACCAACCCTTCTGATTTTGGAGAAGACAGCCGGAAAATAGGTTGAGCTCCCGACTTTGGATGCATCTCAAAATCTCTGAGGTTGTTAACTGACAACCCATAAGTGTTTGTAATTTGTCAGGATTTACAAAATCAGCCATTTTTTTCATGAAATATGTTCCAAAATCAGAAAGGGTTGGCAGCTCTGCTACAGCAACAGCCGTTTATCAAATCTGTTGTTTCGGTGTATTAAACTTGTTACTCACCATGACCGTATTTTTGGTCTTTTTTGTAGGATATTTTCTGACCAGTCATGAAGTTGTTTCTTCTTGTGGCGCTGATTGCCGTGTGTCTGGGTAAGTATTAAGCCTAGTTTCCATATAATTGTAACGCGCGCACGCAGATCAGACTAGACGCAAACAACTGCAACGCAAACACTGACGGGAACGATCGGCAAAGTTAAAATTGGTTCAACTTTGCCGACTGTCTGCGTTACTGTTCGCGTTGCTAGTTTGCGGTACTCTCTGCATTTGTTGCGTCTATATATGGAAACCAGGCTGAAAACATGCCGTAAGAATGGGCGTAGGCTGGGGGTGGAGTATGGAATTCCATGTCTGCAATATTGTGCGGCGACATATTTTCCGGCGCACGTCGAGATTTTTCTCCGTCGCGCGACGCCTTTTTCCGGCGCCCGTCGAATTTTACTGTCGCGCGCGGCGCCTTTTCTCCGTCGCGCGCCGACTTTTTTTTCGGCTTCCGTCGACTTTATCCCATGCCCTTTGACCTGGCAATAACGTACGTACATCATAGTAGAGTAATTAGACGGGAACTAACTTTTAGAACAAAAACAGTCTAACTTGAAAACGGAACAAGGTATAAACTGGAACTTGGCATATATAGTCCTGGGTCCCAGACTAAGGATCCCGATGTTAGCGTTACTTCACGATGACGTCATCGGTGACCTAATTATAATAATTTGAAAAGGTCTTAAAGTGGATTTTTGGACAAAAAAAAACATTCTAACTAAAAAATGGAAAAAGGTATAAACTTGAAACTTGGTACAGTTATGGACCATAGACAAGAGATCTTGATGATAGTATGATGTCATTATAACGTCATCGATTACGTAATTATAATAATAATAACATTCAAAATGGCAAAAAAAACAATGTTGACAAAAAGCGGACTAACTCGAAAACGGAACATAGTATGAACTTGAAACTTGGTACACTCTTAAACCTTAAGAGTACGCATCCTGACAAGTATCGGCAACTTCATAATTTAAAAATACCTAAAATGACGATTTTGGAAAAAATATTACGTTATGACCTATGACTCGTTCTTCTATTTGCCAAATCGATGGTCACTGTATTGGACCTCAGTGTGTGATATATTTAGGTGATGTCATCATTTAAACCTTTAACCTCTGTCCTTTACATGCCTCTAACACCTCGCGTCTGTAACTTGTTTCAGACGCACTCGTTTAGTTACGCTTAGGCGACTCCAGCATTTTCGGAGTCGACTCCGATTCTAAAAAAAAAATCGGAATCGATTTCATTTTTCGAGGGAAACATTAAATATACTGAGCGTGTTTAATAGGTAAATGAGCGTGTTTTTATACTACTGGTTCATTCCATGTCAAACCAACCAGTGGTCCCCAGCTGACCCTCTTAGATTTTGAAGACATTTCATCAGAATGATTGAGTGTGGCCTAAATGAACACATACAAACAAAGTAAAATCATACTGGATCCATGTCGTTTTCGAAATATGGCCAGTTTAAATTTGGTCGAGAGGGCCATTCTGTGCACGCGCGAGTCGCAAAAAGATATTTTTGTTATATTTTCGGACTTTGAAAGCTCATAATTCAGTCTTTGTACCAGGTAGAGAGCTCAAATTTATTATTCTAGCTTATTTATTTGCAAAGTTCCTGAATCTGCACTCAATTTAACTTTATTTTTCTAGTTATAGTCACCCAAAGTAGGCACTTAATTCAGCAGAAAAATTTTGTTTTGTGATTTTTGGGGTCACCCTGTGCCCACATGAGGGGTCAAATAAATACTATATTCCCTAGGTATTATCTATGGGTGCATGTCTATACCCATAAGCAATTATAAGCTCACCAATGCATTAAAGAAATGGCATGGGCCCAAAGTTGGCTCCAGCCAGAAAAAAAGGTTAAAAAGATCCAGGCTGACCCCGCGATCAATTGAAACATTTTTTGAAAATTACACAAGTTAAACATATATATTATATCTACTTATAGTAGATATAAGTATATAAGTATATAATATATAGTATATAAGCTTTGGCACTCAACTCCTTCATGGTGTAATGGAAATTTGAATATTAGACGTTTTTCGCACATTTAAAAAAAATTCCGTACAGTAATTTAATAGCATACAGTGTATTTCAAGTTTGAAGCTTGTGTAATTTATTTTTTTCAGCTAGAAAAAAAGTATACTCAACACTAACATTCATCATGAAAAGTTTGTTTTGGTTTTTTTTAATTGTTTTTAGAAATGGGTTGATGATGCATGTATTCATTCATTCGTTCATTCATTCATTTCCATGCTTCACGGAAGATACATGTTTTCATGTAATAAAATAATTTAAACTTTGGAGTAGACATACATGTACATTCATGAAATTACTTTTAAAAAGGTTAATTAAATTTTAAGAAATGTATGCCGTAAGCATGGCAGGTCCTCGGTAGAAAGCCGGAGGCCTGTACAAGACCAAGGGCCTGTTTTACTTGAACGAATAATTGTTACATTAAACATAATTAAATATGGAGAGAAAAAAGAAAGAAAGAATAAGACATAAATATATATATATATACTGCAGATATACTGACGCACAAGTTATAGCTGGTCTAATAGATGTTGTTTTAGACACTTTTTAAAGGTGAAAGGTGGTAATAAGAGTGTTGGGTAAGCTATTCCACAATAATGGTCCTTGAAATTTAACTGATGATTTATATTTTGTTGTTCTAACAGGACTAATCCATATTTTGTTCGCGTTTCTTGTTTCATAACTGTGAATATCAGTACATTGTTTAAATATTTGCGATAAACTACTTGGCAGAATACTATGCACATATTTAAACATGAATATGCCAAGGAGATATTTATACAATTAAAAAACTGGCAGTGTATTAAACCGCCGAAACAAAGGAGCTGCATGTGTCATTGAATGTGACTGGCTAATAACTCTAAGCGCTTTGTTTTGAACAATAACAAGTTTATTTAGATTTAATAGATATGAATTTCCCCAAGCTAGTATACCATAATTTAAGTGGGGCATTATTATGTATTATATAAAGATAACAAAATATTTGAAGGTAAAATACACGATAAATAGTTGTGTGGATTTTCTGGCAGTGTGCTTTCCATGTTAATTTGTTATCTATTAGTACACCAAGAAACTTAGTATTTGTCACTTTCGGGAGAATCGTATTGTTTAAAATTACTACTACAATAAATAATCACTTCAGTTAACCCTCCTATAGGCTGGTACCTCAAAGTGCCGCAGAATCTTCCATAACACACAACAAAATGTGGAACCATACCCCAGTAATGTTGTAGAGTTTCACTTGAAACATGGATTCAACCACACAATACAATCTGCCAGTACTTAAAGGGCCTCTGACATGCTAAACAACTTTTTGCCTAATATAATCTTTGCTTCATATGATGGATTACTTGTTCAACAAGACATGCTATTGTTCGTTTGGATGTAAAATCAATAGAAGGTAGCCTTTTTCAACTTGAAGATTTCATTGCAATAAACCACAGACAGAGGGCGCTTTTTGGAGTGCATCACGTAAGGAAGACAGAAGGGAAAATTTAAGAACAAACATAAGACTTCACGTTCGCCTTGTGGCAAATTGCTGCGGTTTTCTCCCCCAGTTTTATCATGGCTTACAACAGGAAACATGCAGAACAAACTCAAACAGTCATGGATTACAAAAGTTCCAGGACGTTTGAGAAAAAGGTGGAATCTTTTGTGCACAGTTGAATGTGATTTTCCTGTGTTTGCCTCTTGTGACATCGTGACCTTGGTCATGAATATGCATATTTTCATTAGCATAAAAACTAAAAACCTTAGTTTTAACCCCCAAAACAAGCTCCAAATAGGATTTTTATGATTGTAACTGAGTATATTGGTTTTATAGCATAGATGTAATTGATAACAATCCCAAATAAGGGGCCCTTTAAGACTCCTGTCTGTCGTATTGCTCTCTGGTTTTAACCTTCTATACATGTTTCTCTCATGCTATATAAATACACTGGTAACTTTCCATGCACAAGGTTCACTCATTTGCATAAACCTTCTAAAACAATATCATGCACATGTGTGTGTAACATGTAAGGGTCATTCTTCAATAAGTGTCTATTTTTGGCCTTAAGAAATCGTGAAAAAAAAGTTGTTCAAACGTTGATTATTTTTAGTGGAACGTGATCATTAAGGTACACAACAACTATAATTAACGTTCGGCACAATCTTTAGGGGAGTTTTATTTAATTTCATTAACATTAACTTTTCAGTGTTGTAGCATAGGAAAAATGTGCTAAAATCATATCCGTCACACTTTCGTGACGGAAATGACGAATTTTGACAGTGACTTCGGAAACTGAGTAAATTCAAACAAGAGAATTTAAAGTTTAAACATAGAATAACAACCAGTAAACAGAGGGCTTTGAACAGAATATAACGCAACTTATTGTCCTCATTTTATTGTCATTATTGGCAAATGAAAATGCAAAAACAAATCAGATATGACGCTCCAAAATATCGTGACGGAGATGACCCAAAATGCCAAAAAATCATCTCCGTCACGGCAAAAAGTGATGGAACTGACTGTGACGGATATGACTAAATAAACAATTGAACTTTTATAACCCAACCCACAGTCTGTTTGAAGCCCAAATACAACAGAAGCTTGGAGGTTTGCACAATTGTGATCGTTTGCATAAATACTTTTAAAGATTAAAAACACAAATAAGATATGTTATAAAGCGTTCGGAGATGACGTTGAATAAAGGTACTATTGTAATTTGTTGAGAAAGTCCACAATTCCTTGGCTATTACGGGTTGTAGTCTTCTTTGATGGAATATTTCTTGCTCTATAGGCTCTGAGGTATCCGATGGACTAATGCAAGTCTTGTTCATGGTCAGTTCTCTATCAGATATGATGCTCCAAAATATCGTGACGGAGATGACCAACAATTCAGGGACACGATTTTTGACTCTTAAAATGTCAGATTTCATGCAAATATGGTTTAATGATGTAATTTTAAATTTTGCATTTGGAGGAGACCAACTATACTTGGCTTCTGGTAGTATAATTATCTTTTTAAGCTGCTTATTTTAAAAATTATGGCAATGGGGACATTTTGAGAGACACCACCGGGACATGCGTTTTTGGGGTATTTTGAAGGTTCATCGTAAAAAATAAGCACCCTGTCGATATTTTTCAAGAATTTGTACCACTGCATATAATCAGAAATATGTTAAAGATTATTTTACCGCTTAAAAATAAGATTTTCATTATATAGTTTTTGAGATGTAGCATCTCAAAGTGTCGGGACACGAAAATAGACACTTACTGAAGAATCCCTTACAAAAATGTCCTGTGGTATTACCACAAAAAAATACCACAGGACATTACCACAGGACATTACCACAGAAATATTCCTGTGGTATTTTGGGACATATACCACAGGAAGTTCCTGTGGTAAATTTCCTGTGGTAAAATTCC
This sequence comes from Henricia sp. BOLD:AAB3569, assembly GCA_037783545.1. Lineage (NCBI taxonomy): Eukaryota > Metazoa > Echinodermata > Asteroidea > Spinulosida > Echinasteridae > Henricia > Henricia sp. BOLD:AAB3569. Next base: position 151,025 of record JBBELK010000076.1, on the reverse strand, counting down.
TGTGGTAAATTTCCTGTGGTAAAATTCCTGTGGTAACATTCCCGTGGTGATATTCCTGTGATAACAATCAAGTCAATCGTAATCTTACAAATGTTATGTTTGATTTGTCCAACTTTAAGCTGCCAAACCAGACTATAAGGTCAGTTCAGCAATGGTTCGGGGTTGAACCAGTGTTGTTCATTCTGTGCCCACAAGAACCGGAAACCACTGCAAAGAGCATTAACTTGCGTCGGAATGTTTAGTGCTCAAGACTTAAATGTTTACCAGGCCATTGGCCAAATGCAGCTATCTATCCATGGTTGGTCACGGGTAAAAACAAACATAAAACAAAAAAGAGGCCATTATGCTTTAAGTATGGCATGTGCAAAATGTATTGATGCATATTTCTATTTGATAAATTAGTACAATTTCAATTCAGAACATAATACATTATGTATACATGGCATCCGACAATGTGCATTACAGTAAATTGGTACATTGTGTTTCCGATTTGCATATTCATGTCCACTTGTTCCTGTGGTACTTTTTGTGGTACTCTGTTCCTGTGGTAATCGGTTCCTGTGGTACTCCGGTTCCTGTGGTACGCGTCCCTGTGGTACTCGCTCGTGTGGTAATCTGTTCCTGTGGTACTCTGCTGTGGTACGCGTCCCTGTGGTACTCTGTTCCTGTGGTACTCTGCTCCTGTGGTACTCTGCTCCTGTGGTACTCTGCTCCTGTGGTACTCTGCTCCTGTGGTACTCTGCTCCTGTGGTACTCTGCTCCTGTGGTACTCTGCTCCTGTGGTACTCTGCTCCTGTGGTACTCTGCTCCTGTGGTACTCTGCTCCTGTGGTACTCTGCTCCTGTGGTACTCTGCTCCTGTGGTACTCTGCTCCTGTGGTACTCTGCTCCTGTGGTACTCTGCTCCTGTGGTACTCTGCTCCTGTGGTACTCTGCTCCTGTGGTACTCTGCTCCTGTGGTACTCTGCTCCTGTGGTACTCTGCTCCTGTGGTACTCTGCTCCTGTGGTACTCTGCTCCTGTGGTACTCTGCTCCTGTGGTACTCTGCTCCTGTGGTACTCTGCTCCTGTGGTACTCTGCTCCTGTGGTACTCTGCTCCTGTGGTACTCTGCTCCTGTGGTACTCTGCTCCTGTGGTACTCTGCTCCTGTGGTACTCTGCTCCTGTGGTACTCTGCTCCTGTGGTACTCTGCTCCTGTGGTACTCTGCTCCTGTGGTACTCTGCTCCTGTGGTACTCTGCTCCTGTGGTACTCTGCTCCTGTGGTACTCTGCTCCTGTGGTACTCTGCTCCTGTGGTACTCTGCTCCTGTGGTACTCTGCTCCTGTGGTACTCTGCTCCTGTGGTACTCTGCTCCTGTGGTACTCTGTTCCTGTGGTACTCTGTTCCTGTGGTACTCTGTTCCTGTGGTACTCTGTTCCTGTGGTACTCTGTTCCTGTGGTACTCTGTTCCTGTGGTACTCTGTTCCTGTGGTACGCATCCCTGTGGTACGCATCCCTGTGGTACGCATCCCTGTGGTAATCGGTTCCTGTGGTACTCTGGTTCCTGTACGTGGTACTCGTTCCTGTGGTAATCGTTCCTGTGGTACTCTGGTTCCTGTGGTAATCGGTTCCTGTTCTGGTTATGGTACATATGTGTACCTGTCGTAATGTTCCTGTGGTAATTCTAGTTTCATTCATTTTACAAGAAAACGACAGAATGGGGGTGTTCTGTGTTATTAATTTACCACAGAAATCATGTGGCACTCTGTTGGAATATTTTTCTTGTGGTTAATTGCTGTGGTATTTACATGCACCACAAGAACACCACAGGACCAGGATATTTGGCATTGACATTACAACACAAACCTGTGTGGTACTCTTGTGATAATGTTTTTTCCTGTGGTATTTCTGTGGACAGGTATCTATCTGTACCACAATATTACCACAGGATCAGGATATCTGGCATTGGCATTACCACACAAATCTGTGTGGTACTCTGTGGTAATTACATGTACCACAGCAGTACAACAGGAATACCACAGGACATGTTCGTAAGGGATGACCCGTAAACACTATTCTATAACAATACTACTTGTGTGTCACATGCAGACACTACAAATGTCAATGCATATATTGATGTAGTCAGTCAGTTCCCCAAGTTGCCTCTCAAAACATAACATAACATTGACAGGACAGTACTTCAATATACCACTCCAGAGGCATTTTGTAATATGGATCGTTTTTTAAGTGAGAGAAACAGACAGATGAACACATGTGCTCATGCATACACTGTAGGCCTTACCATTAGAATACTATTAATTGTACCTAAAACAATTTGTTATGTTACATTTTGATTCAGCTGACTGAAACAAGGATACAGTGATCATATCACTCATTTATTATTATATTATGGTCATACATGTACATCATACATGATCAATATATACGTTTAAGAAGAAAAAATGTGCGAAAAACGTATATTTCTCAAATTGCCACCACACCATGAAGGAGTTGAGTGCCAAAGCTGAAATTTGAGTGCCAAAGCTGAAAGTATAATATATATGTTTAACTGGTGTTTCATTTGATGGTACACAAACACAAGGTCCATAAATTCCTTTCTGACCACCCTTTGGACGATTTACAATTTTCATGTATGCTATATTCCTTGCAATTAAATGTTGTTCCAAACTATTCAGTCTCTACAACTCTTTTGGCATGTCTATCAAACTTAGATTATCCAGACATGCTTCTGCTAGTACTCTGTTACCAATTAGTTTTCTATGACATGTACATGTATAGCAAATCCACATGTTCCTCTGTTTGATCTAGCCAAATCACATGGCATCTTCATTACATAAATGTAAATACTGATCACAAATATATTGAAAGTATTTGTCTTTGTCTTTAATACATTTTTTAACTTGACTTTGAAATAACAATCTCTGACACACAGCACAAATACAGTCTGGACCACTTTCTTCTTAAAATTCTCAATTACATTTTGTATGTGGGTCTTTCCACAGTAATGGGGTACATTTAGATATTATGTCCCAGTTCACTTCAAATGTCTTAATTTTATCTTTAAATTATCAAGCTAAACTGAGGAAATAACTTTTTTCACCAAGGAGTAACAAAGACAAAAAAAAGTCACAAAATGGTCCGTCCACGTTACATACGTATTACGAACATTTGTACACAAGCTTTTCAAAAATGTATATTGTGGCAGCAATTTGTTACCTTTTTGGGCAAAAGTTATCTCCTGAGAACAAAACAAGGACATTTCTTTAATTTTGAGATAAACTAAAGACATCTGAAAGGAATTATTGACTTTTTTTTAAATGTACCCCAATACTGTGGAAAGACCCATGTGTGTTTTCATAGCCTTTACTCTCAATTGTCTGTTTTTTCGACATTTTAATTTTATCCTTTCTGTAGTTGTCATCTGTATTGTATTTGTTTTTATTCTTATGATATTTGGTATTTCTTGCTTGTCGTTGTTTTTGTCTATAATTTTTATTCCCTGATACTTTCATTTCTGTGCCTGAATTACGTGTCTTTTGTAATTTACATCTTCATGATACTTTCCTTTTTGGGTTTCAATTACCTTTCTTTTGTCATTTACATCTCTATGATACTTTTCGTTTTGGGTTTCAATTACCTTTCTTTTGAAACTTACATCTCTATAAAACTTTCCTTTTTGGGTTTCAATTAACTTTCTTTTGTAATTTACATCTCCATTATACTTTCCTTGTTGGGTTTTAATTACCTTGCTTTTGTAATTTACATCTCTATAAAACTTTCCTTTTTGGGTTTCAATTAACTTTCTTTTGTAATTTACATCTCTATAAAACTTTCCTTTTTGGGTTTCAATTAACTTTCTTTTGTAATTTACATGTCCATGTTACTTTCCTTTTTGGTTTCAATTCCGTGTCTTTTGTAATTTACATCTCTATAAAACTTTCCTTTTTGGGTTTCAATTAACTTTCTTTTGTAATTGACATCTCCATGTTACTTTCCTTTTTGGGTTTCAATTACGTGTCTTTTGTAATTTACATCTCTATAAAACTTTCCTTTTTGGGTTTCAATTAACTTTCTTTTGTAATTTACATCTCTATAAAACTTTCCTTTTTGGGTTTCAATTAACTTTCTTTTGTAATTTTTATTTCCGTGATACTTTCCTTTCTGTGCACCAATAATCTTTATTTTGTATTTTGCGTCTCCGTCTGGATCCAGTTTGGATTTTGTTTGCTCTTGTAATTTGCATCTCCATAATATTTTTCTTTCTGTGTCTGGATTCGTTTCCTCTTGTAATTTGCATCTCTATGATTTTTTTTTTTTATTTTACTTTTGTAATCTGCATCCGTCTGATATTTTTGTTTTATGATATTTAATCATTACACTGTCACTTTACTGTTTTTTTTTTACTCTTTCGTGTCCATCTCAAATGTGTCCATCACCCATGATTTGATTGTTTACATTTTTCTACAGACCCCCCACGAAGATTTCCGCTTACCCCCCACGGACAAAATTTATTTTCTCAATAAATTGGCCAATACACAACCAATCTTGACAAACAAGGTACCCCATGTTTTCAGGGTCAAGGATCATGATATAATTGGTTATGTTATGAATGTAGTCATTATAATGTCATAAATATGCTAATTAGGTTGAGAATTGTCATGCATTAATGCAGCACGATATGTGGCAGACTATATAATACATGTACCCCCATTCATTACTCCCTTTCCACATGTGTTGCAAACATCCAAGGGATCTTAAAGGATTTTTATTTCAGTTTTCAGTGGGGTTGGTGCGTTAATATATTTTAGTGCAGCAGATAAAGTGGAATCGTCAAAAATGTGATATAGCGCACCACAATTTGCATGAATTTCCCTCTTGGGCCACTTGGAAAAGTACGTACGTTATCGGTAATATGTACGAACACCTCTTGTGGTAAGGCTGACTGCTCCAGCCTCCACAGGATCCACTGGGGTAGGGTGCGCCACTTTCTGAAGTGCATACTCCCAGAGGACCTGCATTTGTATGCATTATTTGTCGCTCAGCTCTAGAGGTTAGCTCTTGGACCTAGAGGAAATCACTGAAGGAGAATTCTTAAAAGCGATTCCAAAGTGGATGGTTGGTTAGTGCCCTGTTACATGTATTTACAGGTTCACTGTACATAACAAACTTATTTTTATCAAGAATTGGCATTTTAAGAATATTGCATTTCTTTGATGGGAGAGGATACACCAGATGCCCTTTTTTATTTGTTCTTGCATAAGTGTTGGTGCCCTACCATACCGACAATAGACTACTAAAGTGAAAATGTCACCGTATGTGTGTTGCCGAGGTTAGTAGGTTAATAATCCTGTCACCCAAGTCCTGAAAATAAGGGGATTATTATTGTCGTGGATCATAACAAAATGAGACAAAATAAGACAAGCCTTTCCGTTTCTATAAATGTATTATTACGACTTAATTATTTGAAGTATTTACAATATTTACAAATAAATGGTGTAAGAGTATAAAAGGGCCACTTTCTTGACCAAATAAACAAAATAAATCATGGTTTGCGTAAAACTTTCGCAATCAACTGAAATAACTCAATTTAACTTAAAGAAATACAACTCAAATCAATAAACGAAATTAAACTGAAACGTGAGAGAATAAAGTAATAAATGTACCGAGTATTGCCTCAAATAAATTAGAAAATAGACTAGTCTCTTGTCGAAATAAATCAAATACACAACTTATTTATCAGATGATAAATAACTTAAAGAAACGCCAAGTAGTACTTAAACCAAAAATACGTCGATTTGACTCAAATGAAATGCGTTTAAAACTGAAAGATAACGAACAGGTTTCTGCGTGCTCGCAACTTTCAAGCAATCAACCAAATAGAAGCAACTCAAAATATTGCAAACTCTTTGCTCAAATCAACAAAATTATAATCAGCAAATCAACTGAATCAGCAGCAAAATAGCATTACGCCCTTTTTTCCCTCGAGTTCCCCAGGCAGCGGTTAACGTCCTGTCTTGACGGTCTAACCTGTCCTGCGTCCTTGGATGTCCTTACTGGGAACGCCTATGTACTGGCTCATTAACATGCAGGAAATACCCTCAGCAAAAGGGTCATGGTAGTTCAGTCAAAAACAAGCTTCAGGCTTCAGGCCGGCTTCAGGCTGGTTGCCGTGAAGACCGGTCAGAGAGTCCCAAAACTACTCATTTGTATTTGGCCTTCTGCTGTTTCATGTTATAAAAAACTCCCACTCATTGACCAATCAGACACCGGGTATTAAAGTGAAACCTTTCTCAGCCAATCAAAAACGCCCTTTCATGCCACATTGAGCATAAAACGCCATCTTTAATTTGTTAAACCTTTGGCCAGTTATTCCTGTTTTATCCCACAATTTCCCTAAAAAATCAAAACCCTGCCCTCTTTTTACAAAAATAATCATGTCATTCTGAAGAAAAAGATTGAGAGTAACACTATAGGTAAGTGTTTGATAAAAATGACACTTTTAATCTCTTATATGGAACAGGGTACTAAAAGTAAGGAATGCCAAATAGTTCTATATTTCACACCTTCATAATCCAATCTGAATGATTTCCTTTCAAAATATGCCATTAACTGCCGCAACATTTTTTAATATTTCCAAAATTCTCACAAAACCAACTTACCACAAAAGCTAGTGCACGCAATCACGTTAGACTGGTTCCCGATTCCCGATCCGCGTACAACGACCATACGTACTACGAAGGCGAAAATTCTTGTTCGCATGTCGCTCGAATCTCCCCCGTGAATGCATACCGTGAACCATAGACTAGTTGTCAGTCAAGTGGCGCTGGAAATAAAAAATCATCACAATTTTGCTTTGGCCGTGAGTGATTTGCTTTGGCCACGGGGGATTTGCTTGGCCGTGGATAATTTGTTTTTGCCGTGGATAATTTGTTTGCCGTGACAGTTGTGGGCCACCGTAGATTGCAGACATCGCATGAAATGGTGGATTGCCCCATGGAACGGTGAAATTGCCGTGTGACATGATGAAACCGAAGAATGAAACGTCGAACTCGTCGCGTGCAACTGATTACTCGCAAAAACGAATAACATTGAATCGATTACTAGCAAACAAGGACAAATCGCTATGTAAAACCGACGAAATTGGCGAATGTAACGATGGAATTGGCGATTATAATGATGAAATTGGCGAATATAATAATATCTCACAACTTCACGCTTCAGTGCAATCTGCATATCGTCCTTTCCACAGTACAGAGACTGCATTGTTGCGTATGCAGAATGACATCCTGACGGCTCTTGAACGTTATGGAATTAGCGGAACAGCACTTTAGTGGTTTTCATCTTACATGGCTGGTGAAGTTGGTATAATGCTACGTTTACACCATGTCCCCGGCAGTCCCGGCGCCCCGGTAGAGGAGCACCGTGGAGGCACCGGGATGGACGTCGGGGAGCGTAAGGGACCGGGGTGGCGAAACGTGAATGACCGTAGCTCACCCTTGCCACCGGCCGGTGAGCAGCTCTGTCAAAAATTTTGCCCCGGCAGTCCCGGCACTAATGAGAATCGTCCTGGGCCGCAGTGGGACGGGGCTTCCGTCACAGGGCGTGACGGACCGCAGTGTGCCTTAACTCACCGTGGTGTGGCACCTTGGGGTGCCGGGGACCTCTGATCGCGGCCGGTGCCTCGCGCTCCGCCACGTTTGGAAGCCCGGCACCCCACGGTCTGCCAGGGCCCGACACGGTAGCGGCCACAGCATGGTGTGAATGCGGCCTGGTGAACTGCGGTGCGACAAGGTGTGTGACGGTTGTTGCTCACGGCCAGTTAAGGGGAGTTCACACTATCGCGGAAAAATCACACTGTTCCATTGGTTTGTACACAAACTGGTTTGCCGCTTGTGCGCGGCCTATCGCGACGCCCAAAACTTTTGAGCTGGGTTAAAGTTCAAATTTGTTGAACTTTGACCGCGGTGCGCTGACCTTTCCAACGCGCAGCCAATGAGGTATCAGAGAAGCCCCAAGTTACCAGAGTGGAATTTTCTATTTTGGAATAATCGGCGAATGGGAGCTCATGCAATGCGGTGAGCGCAGCGCAAAAGTGTGATTTTTCCGCGATAGTGTGTATCCGCCTTTACGCCTCACTGCGTCGCGCTCCAGGACGAAGTAAAAATGAAGGTGTGGAGCGCACTATTTATACCCACCGGGGCTCACCGGGAGACCACCGGGTGACCACCGGGCGTGAAACGTGACAGCTGCCACGTTCAGTCGCAGGTCACCGCAGCAGACCCCTCGCACACCGTCGGGAACGTATTGGGCCGGGACAACAAACGTGACACGAACGGGACGGACGTGAGGCACCGCATCAGAACTTAGCAGGCCGGCCTTGGACGTGGACCCATCCGTAGTGGAACGGCGCTTGAAACGTAGCGCGCCGTCCGCCTCGCGGCCCGGAACCGGCACGGCGCGCCACGCTTTCCGTACTGGGACGTAACGCACCGTGGTAGAACGCAACACACCGGCCCAACTAGGGCCGAGTCGAGCCAAAGTAATAAAAAGACGACAAAAGTTCCACGGCACGCTACGTTTTGGCCAAACCGGGGCGCCGGGACTGCCGGGGACATGGTGTAAACGTAGCATTAGCAGTGAGATACGACTGTAGCTGGTTGACGGCAACTTTCTCAATCGCCTTCCCAAGAAATGGCAGATTAGAAATTGGGCGATAATTGAGGAAGCAATCGGTATCTAGACCTGGTTTCTTCAGCAGTGGAATTACATGCGCATGCTTAAGGGCTATGGGAAAAATACCAGAACATAAGGAAGAATTTACAATCTTAGTGATAATAAGAAGATCATGAATGCACATTTTCAGAACGTTGGCTGGGAGTGGATCCAGCAAGCATGACTTAATGGCACTAAGAACCTCCTCTTCAGAGACTTCGGAGAAACAACTGAATGTACTGGAACATGACTCATTCAGTTTAACAGCGAGGGGCCCACTAACAGTGACATGCTGCCCACCACGAAGTTATACTGTGAAAGAACTCCGCAAAACTGTCAGCCAGATCTTTAGGGCAACTGTGATAATTATTTTAATGGTATTGTTATCAATGAGATAGTTAGTCATAAACAAATATTTTGAGTTTGTTTGGGGGTTTAAAATTAATGTTTTTAATTCCTATTTTGTTTTACGTACGGGTGTGGGGGGTGGGGGGGGGGGGTGCATTGCTTTTTAGTGGGGGACCCAGGGACATGTGTTTTAGTAAAGAATATTTTGTTCACTCTGTGTTCCTTGCCTTTTTTAAGGACACTACATACATGTATGTGTATTTTTTGTTGGGGAGGAGCACCTGGGCACCTTGGGGGAGGGGGAAGGCATAGGGGGAATGTGTCTTCCACTCCCTACGCTGGACAAAAGTCGCCGCGCGCCGGAGAAAAGGCGCCGCGCGACGGAAAATAAGTCGCCCTTTGCACGCTGTCTGACGGATGGAAAGGGTGTGTCATGTTTATAAATGTGTCCAGTAGGTGATGTTTGGTGTTAGTTTACCAAATGTTTGTGCACACCATCAAGTTTGAGTTGGTGTACCTAGTGGCATTTAAATTCCCTTCACGCCTGAAGTAGCCTTTTGTAATTGTATGGTCACGTACGTATTTAATCCAACGACACCGTCAATTATATTTTACTGTAATCAGTTGGAAAATTGGGTCGTAAAAAAACTTCACTTTTTGTTTCTCCCCCAAAGGAAATAATTTACGCGAAAAAAAAGCATAATGTGGTGTCTGATACCATTGCTATCATAGTCGGCTTTTTTTGTCAACTCGTGTGAAGTAAAATTTGGGGTAGGTTAACTGCAAATTGGAAATTGTTTTTATGTTGTATATTTAATCCTCCGTGCGACCAAGGTGCTCATCTGAGAAGCAATTATTTTTATTTTACCAAAAAATAAAAGCCCGAGGGCTAATTTTGCTGATACTACATGTAATCCTCAGTCGAAAAGCCTCTTTTCAGATTCTGCAGTCACCTTTAATGTTGACTAAAGGGTCTGGTCTGGCCGACCCTGAGAATCAGGGTCAACAGGCCAAGCTCCCATATGTTTGTGTACAAACGTATGTCCTTTGATGTCAGCCATCCAGCCGCTCACCGTACTCTGCTTGTAAATACCGTGGACAACCTCACAATAATAAACGTCTTTTAATCACCATCAGTGCCGTTTGAAGACATTCCTTACTTTCAGCATCCTGCAATCTACTCAGGAGATTTCAACTGTCAGCATAGAGGTTGGGGCTACTCGTCGAACTCTCCCAATGGTACAGCATTGACAGAGTGGGCCTCTAACACTGGCCTTACTCTCCTCTATGACAACAAAGAGCCAAAAACATTCCAATCTGCTATATGGAAGACCTACTCCAATCCAGATTTGACATTAATTATCACCGATCCAGACTCGACTCTACCTCCACCAATCCGATCAGTGGGGAAATCTTTTCCCAGGTCTCAACACTGACCTACCATTATCACCCACCCAGCTCTAGTGACACCTCTGCAATCGCTGCCCCTTCCCAGGTGGAACTTTTTAAAAGCTGACTGGGATACTTTTACAAAGGAATCAGCAACGTCGCCAGAATTGTTGCCAGATCCCTTGAGCGAGGACATCAACAGTACATATAGTGCATTATGTGAGTGTAACAGGGGTTACATTTTTTTACTTTTTTGGTGCCGGAACCCGGGAAAAATGTAACCTGTAACCCGGAAAAATGACACACTATGGGGATCAGCCTAAAAAGAAATAATAAAACTCAATAAAACAACACCAGGGACCTAAGGACAAGACGCGAACTGTTTTTAGAGAAAGGTTTTAATGAAGAGACAAACAAAACTAACCGGAACAAGACTGATGATGAAAGTTAATAATTAAACTAAACTTAAACTTGGAACCAACTAAAAATAACTTTGAAAACAACTACAAAAACCAGCTTATTTGAGAACAACTAAAAACCCACTTGAAAACTACTAAAAACAAACCAACAGCTAAAACCAACTTAAGAAAAGACCGAGAACAAATAACTAAAAACCAACACAGTGTAAAGTATAAACCTAGAGGCAAAAACAGGGAACCTGTAAACAAACAAAACCAAAAGTGCCAATAATTAATTACATGGATAAATACATTATACATTGGAGCCAGGGATAAACTAATAAACTAAACAAGGGGCCTAGATATAGACGTATGAATATTCATGAGGTAATAAAACCACTAATCCTTAGCCATGGCCAAACTCAGTACAGAGTGACCTTAGTTACAAGAACAAAGAAGTTTCACAGCATATGGCCTGCTGGCACATGGCTTCAGTAAAACAGAATAAAATGACTAAAGGAATTTAAAAACAAAAACTTTAAAGCACGAACTTGGAATAAAACAAAATATGGAAACTTGACATGTTTAGATTTGGAAACTTATTAAAATACCTTATAAACCAATTGCCGTAAAACCAAACAATTAAATTGACTTATAAAACAAGTCAACTCTGTACATGAACAGGGCAACTTCCTTTCATCAAAAAAATTTAAAAAATCAATCAAGGATAAAAAAGACTGAAATATCAAGTTTAAAAGAGTGATTGGTCCTTATAATTCTTTTCGGATTTTCATTAAAACAAACTAACACATTAATTTAACTTTAATAACAAAATGACTGGCGCTATGGAAAAAGTTCCTATGTGAAGTGATCAGACCAAAAAAAAACCTAATCAAAAACCAAGTAAAAAGTACACTTTTAAATTGAAATTAACTATTAAAATCAAGAAAATACAGTTAAAGAAACTCACCAGCAAAGGAGTGCAGATTTACAAGTCGGGGCAGAAGAAAAACACACAAACTGAAGTTGTGGAGAGAGCAAAAAATATTACTGACCACTCTCACTGCTGCCGAGCTGCACACTGCCCACAGCAACATGTGAGCTTGTGGTCAGTAATCTGAAGCTACATACCAATCTGATGATGTAAGGGGGACACACTACAAAACAGGGTCATATAGGCTACATTACAAAATAGGCAAAGGCCTGGGAAAACAAGAGACACTATAAAATCATTTCACAAGGGGAGGGACTGTTTATCTTGCACAGGGGTCACTCTACCTATCACCCTGTCAACACCAGACTTAATGCATTGGCCAAACACATGAGCCAAAAGTCAAATCAAACACTAGAAACAAATATACACGGGAGTGGAACTACTAGATAAAACAAACCAAAATTAATTTAAGTCATAATTTCCCCTGTTACATGAGGGTCTGGGAAGAATCGCAACAAACACCATCCCTCGAGGATTCAGAAAAAGCTATATTCCAGGTTGGGATGAAGCCTGCGAATCACTTGCAGATGCTCATGAAAATGCCTCATCAACCAAAGAAAGGGCAAGCCATGCCACTAGCTTACTAAACTATCTCAACAAGAGACGGCAGAACAAACAGACTGAAGCAGTCGAAAAGATTGACATGAAACACTCAAGTAGGAAAGCATGGGCTACTATCAACAAGCTCACTGGTGTAAATAAAAAAGCAAACATCCCGTCTAACACACCAACAGCTAACAGTATTGCTAAACGTCTTGTCGAAAATGGCAAAGCTCAAAATTACGACCGCCATTTCACTAATTCGGAACTCAAACAAGCTTGGAATATGCCATCAGCTGATACCAACTTGTCGCGTTCTTTCACAATCGATGAGATTAAGAAAGCCATCCAGACTCTCAAAGCAGGGAAAGCTCCAGGTTTGGATAATCTCCACCCAGAGTTCTTCATTTACCTGGCTGAACCGGCACTTAGATGGCTAACCTCATTTCTGACCAACTGCTTCAAGCTTAACAGAATCCCCACCATTTGGAAAAAAGCCAAGGTAGTCGCTGTACCCAAGCCAAACAAACCAGTAGAAGATCCATCTAGCTATCGCCCCATCAGTCTCCTGTGTCTTCCGTTTAAAATCTTGGAAAGACTGATATATGACATAATTTATTCCGGCCAGGACGCAGTACTCTTGATCAGGTTAGCCTGCCCACAGAAGATATAGAATGCGCCTTTCAAGAGAAGCTGAAGGTGGGAGGAGTTTTCATTGACTTGAGCGCTGCCTATGACACTGTCTGGCACAGAGGGCTTGCACTTAAACTTCTCAAGACCATTCCAAGCAAACACACAGTCCGCAAGATACTGGAGATGCTTAGCAATCGCAGCTTCATCCTGAATGTAGGGAAGGACAGGTCAAGATGTCGACGTCTCAAGAATGGTGTCCCTCAAGGATCTGTCCTAGCCCCGCTTCTGTTTAATTTGTATACCTCGGACCTACCAAACACGTTATAGTTATAAATATATATATGCAGATGACATTGCTATCACTACAGCTGCCTCGGACTTTGTCACAATTGAGAATGTGCTATCTCAAGACCTGGGAAATATTGACACCTACTTTCGACAATGGAGACTGAAGCTTAATACCCAGAAGACGGTCAGCTGTGCGTTTCACCTTGCCACAAGGCTTGCTAACCATAAGTTGAAAGTTCACCTCCATCACCAGCCTATCCCACACGATGCTAACCCCAAATACTTAGGAGTGACTTTGGATAGATCACTGACCTATCGAAAACATTGTGAAACAACAGCAGGTAAAGTTCATGGCCGCAACAACCTTATACGTCGCCTAGCTGGTCTCACATGGGGTGCAAGCTTCAATGTTCTCCGCACTTCAGCACTCGCCCTGTGCTACTCATCTGCCGAGTACTTTGCCCCAGTATGGTGTAGAAGCACACATGGAGTTTTATTCGTTTGTATTCTAGCTAAGGTATGCAGCTTTAGTGTTTTCTGTATTCCCCCTTTGTTAAGATCCACCCGGTCTACACCTTTGTTACACTGTGGGCGTTCCAACGCATTCCACGTGTTCACAACCGTTTTAAGTCTATATAAAGCCGTCGCCTCTATTGTTAATCCACTTCAGGTCCACTGCACAAGCTGAGTTACATGGCCGTTCAATTCTATAGTGCTGTGGTATATCGTCATGTCGAATGCTGAAGACCAACCAGCGCAAGGTTTAGATCCTGCTGTGATTTTTGACAAATTCAAGGACTATTTCGATCAGAAATTCAGCACATTTTCGAACTCGAAGGAAGGATCTTCATTGAGAGAACTGAAAAATAAATTGGAAGCCAAAAACCTATCCAAAGCTGGCAACATTGCCCAGTTTGAATTCTGTGGCAAGCTAGAAATTTGTCTAGACCAGATTAAGGTAGCCACCTTGACAACTCAAGATACCAGTGCAGCTATCCACGCTATACAAGAAGCAGAAGAGCTCATCGCAGAACGGAAGAAGAAGATCCGAATTGCTGACGACAGCAAGGCTGGCTGGTCGACCATAGCGCATCTAGAAAAGGGTGCATCGGAGTATCTCTCCGCGGAACAACGAAAGCGTGTGAAATTAGCCGAAGAGGAAGCCGTCGAAGAAATCGAGTCTCGGAAACGACGTAGGCGTCAAGATGATTCCGTCAAACCTACGAATCTTGCAGATCGTCGTCTTTTTCGAGGTACCTCCCGCATATATACTTTGTTTTTCTTCAATTATGCCAATGCGTCTCTGTGTACGGCCTATCCCCATGCTGTATTATTTATGCATATTCATGTAATAAATATATATACAATTATTTTTTCTGAGACATGAAACTTGCGTAACCGATAGTCTTTATTTGTCTTGAATTTCATTAGAATGAAACTGTTTTTCATGCGTATGAGCGAAGCGAAAGAGCATGAAAATACCAAGATGGTTGACTATGCCCTCAATAACACCATGAGACTTGTCGCTGGAGCCATAAAGTCTACACCCACCTCAAACCTTCCCAGGCATTCTCTGCGGGATTGCTCCACCGGACATCCGACGAAATGAACGATGTCTAAACTTGGCTCATCGTGCCATGGCTGATGACACTCACCTGCTGTACCCTGTCGTGACAAGAAACCAACCTCACCGCCTCCGGCTATCTTCTCGCCTTCCACTGTCCCAGCATCTTGACCAACTGACAAAAGATTCTGCTCATTCCTCCTCCAAGACCTGGTCCGAGCAATCATGGCTGAGCAGATGGCAACAAGAGACCTGCCTCCTGAAAGACTACATCCCTGTGCCAACCAGCACTCCCCCTGGAAGCGATCTACCTCGGCGGCAGTGGGTACAACTAAATCGATTGCGTACAGGCCATGGCGGGTTTCGCGCCTTCCTCCATCGCATTGGCTTGAGCCCCAGTAACGGCTGTGACTGCGGTGCAGTGCAGACACCAGAGCATATCCTGAAACACTGTGACCTTTACCGCCCTCAAGGGAATATGCATACCATCGATGAGACTTCTGGAACCTGGCTCAGACGTACAAACCTAAATGTTTGATGTGCTTTGTTCATACGATTATATATATATTGTAAATACACCCATGTTACCGCTCCCCAAGTGACAGCTAGAATTTAAATAAGATATGTTTACATGTAGGCCTAAGCAATAACCTTGCAGAATATTAGCCCCAGGGCCAGGGGGTTGGTCGGGGCGCTAAATAAGAATAATAGAAACTGCTTCTCGGATCAGCCCCTTGGTGGTCCTGTATATATGTATGCGCGTAGCGCCTCGGAGGATTAAAAGAAGGGAAATTACAGGTAATAATCTTATTTCCTCTACAGAACCAGGGTTCACGCAAGAAGACCAATGTTATGATTGTTTCGGGATTGGAGACTTGGGCAAGGGCTGTATAACGGACCCTTTCAACCCGTTAGGCGCTGGTGTCAGTAAGGTTGATTGCCCTTCCAAACTCTGCGGGGTAAGAAATTAACAACGAATTGTACAGTTAAAAGAGCCGCTGATGCAGAGTACGCCACTATGTCTTTTTCACTATATAAGGATGCTGTGGTTCTTTTATTTGTTTCTTTAGTTTTTTCTTGGTTCCGAAAAATTGTTGTGCATTGCACAGCACCTTATAGCGATATCGTGAAAGAGTGAGAGTCATATTGTCAAATTCACTGATTTTCACCCGAATATCTTGGTCTTTTTAGAAAGCGACGGGCGAACACTCTGGAAAGGTAGGAACCGGTAGATTCTGCAGTGGCGGGTCACATAATTATTGTACCAAAGATGACGTCGACACCTGTCGAGAAAAGGAAATACCGGTACCAACTATGCCGGATGAGACCATGAAAGCCAATGTTTGTTGCTGCTCGACAGATCTGTGCAACGGTGCGAATCCCACTAGTGCATTTATTGCTTCCACCCTGGCCCTGGTGTTGCTTGCTATTGTCATCTAAGGCCGTGCCCAAATAAACATTGACGACGTTCTCAAGGCATAATGGGATTGGATGACAATTAAGGTTGCCAATTTTCGCACACATCCATCGGGCTCTGGGGACGTGACAACGTTCATCAATTCCATCCTCATTTTTGATGAGTTGACAGAGATCTTCACACATTCTTTATAACTTGAAGAGATCCAGATTGTAACATGTATCATTTTTAATCTGATAAAAGAGTGCACCTAATTGGCTAATAGCTCTTACGTGATATTTAAACCAATCATAATCAGCTAGTTCTACATGTACAGTATAATTCTCTACATGTATAGTATAATTTTATAAACTGGCGCCGTTAACAAACAAATACAATTTTCTTAGTTTTATTTTACATAATACATTTGAGGCCAGAATTCTGGGCTTCAAATAATTTATCCCCGTTGGGACATTTCTTGTGGGAGGGCCAGGAGGTCAGTGGCCGATCGTGTTCATGACTTGACCACACTTTCCAATGTTGCGGGGGCGATGGACTTGCTCCATTTTTGGATGAGGAATCATTTTCGGTTGAGCAGCCGAAGGGGGATAGTTATATTTGCGGCTTTTCATTTCGGATCAAGTTTTTTGCATTGCGGGTTTATCCCATAATGTACCCCGGGGGTAGCTTTGACCGGGTACAAACTCATTTTTGCTGTGGGAGTTTGACATATGTATTGCGGGTTTATCCCATAATGTACCGCGGGTTAGCTTTGACCGGGTACAAACTCATTTTGCTGTGGGATTTTGACATATGTATTGCGGGTTTATCCCATAATGTACCGCGGGTTAGCTTTGACCGGGTACAAACTCATTTTGCTGTGGGATTTTGACATATGTATTGCGGGTTTATCCCATAATGTACCGCGGGTTAGCTTTGACCGGGTACAAACTCATTTTGCTGTGGGATTTTGACATATGTATTGCGGGTTTATCCCATAATGTACCGCGGGTTAGCTTTGACCGGGTACAAACTCATTTTGCTGTGGGATTTTGATATGTTTCCCGGGTTGGCTTTGACCGGAATCGCAAAGTTTGCAGTTTTGAAGTGGGTCAATGTTTGTGAGACCCCTAGGACAAATGCAGTATTTCATAAGGCTATGCCAAATGTCTTGTTCAATTAAATGATATCGGCTGCTCAAGCCATAAAGCAAAGCCTAATTCTCTACATGTATAGTATAGTTTTATAAACTGGCGCCGTTAACAAACAAATACAATTTTCTTAGTTTTATTTTACATAATATACGCTTATTAACAATTAAAATAAAAACGATATTTGTCAAAAATTGCATCTTTACTGTTTGAAAAGCTTGCGGGAAGATTGCATGTCAATCTCTTGACAGAAACGAGGATAAAACCGATGAATATTGTCATGTCGCCAGAGCCCTATTGATTTGTGTTAAGATTGCCAGCCTTGTCATCCAATCCATTGATGCTTTGAGAACGTCGAACCCATTGCACATTTTTTTACAGTATATTTTGATTTTGTTTACTTAATTGACTAGCTGTTCGTCAAGTAACTTTTTAATACAAAGTAATAATATAGTACAGAAGGGTCAATGTATGAAAGTCAATGAAAACTATTGCACTGTTGTAAAGTTTATAAACTTGGAATTTTATGTAGTAGACCAGGAACTAGTCTACTGTATACAACCGCCAACAGAGTGCTAAAGTGAAAACGTCATCTTTGTGTGATGCGAAGGCTACTGTGTCTACATTAAAACCAGTGACACGTTTCACTGCACTTGCGAAACTACATATATACCGTATCGAATAGCCGCCATCTTATGGGGCAGTTTCTTGTTCATTGAGGATAATTATGCACGGTTGCACATTTTGTGCCTACATTGTTTGACAGTGTAAACCAGAAGGTGCCACACAAGATGGCAGCTATTCGATACGTGCATGACCATATGAAATTAATTTTTGAGTGGTAACATGGCGCTCCGGTCTGGGTGGCTTCGCTTCTGCTCAATATCTTATATTTGAAAACCTCGTGGCACTGCATATATGAGACTGGAATGTAAACTAGTATAATACCCATGGAAAATCGGTGTTATAATCGGAAATAACAGTAGAACGGAATGGACAGTTTAAGAACACAATTTAATAACTCTCCCGACTCTTTTAATTGCAATATAACTAGTATAGTGGCGCTGTGTCGTGTAATTTTTAGCCTTGGACAGGCGTCTAAAATTAAGTTTTCCCTTGTGCAAATTTTAATGGTTTGTTGTTTGCAAATTTAATATAGGCCTAAGCAAAAATATAATACCCTCTATTAAAAACTGGCTTCCCGTCGTTGGTTACCTAATAACACGAGGGCATACAACGCTTGATAATTATTATATTACAATGTACTTTAAAGGCACACGCTCGTCAGCAATGCGCGCACGCCAATTTCGTGCCACGAAATACGCAGCTTCGTGCCTTTGCTATGGAGCTGCGTATTTCGTGGAACGAATTTGGCGCGCGCACAATGCTGACGTACGAGCTTGTGTCTTTAAAAAGATTGGCGTGTGCACAGTACGTAGCACCATGGTAGCACACAGTAAAAGTTGTATACCGTGTCGGTCGAGCAGCTCGTATTATTTGAAAATAACCTTGACCTTTTTTCTTCTATTTATAGAAGTATTGAAATGGACTTATGGATAAAGCAGCGTAAAATGGAATTAACACGATATCTAACACTAACACGTCATATTAACACGGTGTTAAATTTGTTCTGAGGTCACAATTCCGATTTAGTTAACAATCTGTTAACACTCATTAAAATACAAAAACAATAACAATTGTCACATATGCGGTACTCATTACTGGGACGGCCTCGATACTTTTGGTCATTTTAAGTTTGTACACATGTCTATGGGCCATATCCTTGTACACAGTCTGTTCAGTGACCGTCGGCCAATCAGCTGTGTTATGGCGTTTCTTGGCCACGCCTTGCACTGTGACAGCGATTCGAGTAGCGACATGTTTATGACTGTGATTTATGACTGTGCTAGCATTGACCGCATACCTACAGAGGGCAGAACTTATGATAATGACCGACTATGAGAAAACCATAGCAACTGTGCTACTTGCTTGCTGTGTACATTTACGCCGTCGTTATACACTCCTAGAATTATATTCTTCTGTACATTATATTTTAGCCACAATCAAAAATTTCTTTTTAAAACAAAAATTGGCAGGTTTATAATTGTGTGACTGTAATCACAATTCATACATGTATATAGAAACCCCCATTCAGCTAGAAAACGTACTGTCATGTTCATGTATAACCGACAATATTTGCATATACATGTAACATTTTTTGTTTATAACATATTATTTAAGTTTTAAGAAGTGAACATTGCAAAATTGTGATTACCCGTAACCCGGTACAGCATATGCTAACTCGTGGACCTCTGCGGGTTTATGTGAAAAATGTTCAGCTTTTCTGACAGAAACAGACAATTTACAAAACCATACTGGAAGTCTCCGTCGAACTTTGTGCGAAAACTTGGCAATCATAACCACAAAGCCGAAACAAAATTCAAGAAAGCAAACTATAGGCCTGAACATGTGTTCCTTTGCCTATACGACTCTGTATACAAGATTGTTCGATTGACAATGGCCGGGTGACTCACAATTACGTGTGTGTTACGTGTTATCGTTAGTTTTAACAGGGGCCCATTTCATAAAGCTGTTTAGCAGAAAAATTTGCTTAATCCAAAAAATTTCTGCTTTTTTAGAAATGGGTAGTAAACATTGTATGTCAACTTGTGTATTAGCAAGAAAACCCATTTTATAAAGCAAGCAATTTTTTTCTGCTAAACAGCTTTATGAAATTGGTCTCAGATTTGTTAACACAGCTGTAATCTCGACCTGTAACTGAACGTCCAGCTTAACATCATGTTAACACGGTGTTAACACTATGTTAATTCTATGCACTGAACATATAGGGCGAAGTCAACTCTGGGTTGCGTGTTAGTTAAATTAGTGTAACAGATTTGTTAACTTAATCGTAATTGTGACCTTGGAACAAACACCGTGTTAACTCGATGTAACACGATGTTTAGGACGTGTTAGTGTTACATCTCATGATAGTTCAACACGTACACACGTCATAAATTATGCTACACATCGTGTAGTGTAACAGATCTGCTAACAGATAACTATCTGAAGGTATTTCCCAACTTGAAAATTAGGGGTCCAAAAGTGTGACGTACATGCTTTTAAAGATTTTCAAGTGTTTTAGTGATTGAAAGTGGTTTCCCAGCAGAAAATATTTATTTTGTATTTCCAAAGTGCCACTTAAAATTAATATTTGTTTGTGAATAGAGTACTCAGGTTTAATGCAAACTCAATATACAGCCATTTTTTATTGGGGTATGTAACCTGAGACACATAATTCCTATTCAATATCATGGAACAAATAATGAGCCATTATGGTCTTAAGTCTCAGTAATCAGAGGACAAAATATTCAGGGCGCAGTCTATTACCAAGAATTTTTGACCATGATTTGCGATTTTTGAAGCCAACTAATGGTGTCATCACAGTACATAACTAGGACACCAACAATTTTGGACCTCTTATTTTTACCCCTGAACAAAGTTGGTGGTGTTAATTTTGACTATTTAAAACTTTCTCAATAATATGAGTTTTATTTTTCAACAACTTATAAGCCGCGCGTTGGATCTTGCATTCTACCTGTAATTGAGACATCAACACTAACACGTACGTAACACACACAGAATTGTGACTTTACTTGTATTGTTAATTTTTGGCTACCACAAGCTCATTATGGCGTTATCAATTGTCACCCCTCCCCCCTCTCCCCCCCCCCCCCCCCCTCCCCCCCGGGCAATCGTTAGGCAATCGTCAGGCACATCTCTTTGGCTTTGCATGCATTGATGGCCATCTGCATAACTTCGGGCGACCATGAAGCGCGGCTCAATTTCCGAATATAATTCACTGGCATCTGAATAAAAAAAGGGCAAAATAAAAATTTAACAATAATTATTAACAAACCCTACCTAAATTAATAATTCTGAATCAATATCACTTATTATATACCCTAACAAACAGAGAAAAAAATTACAACGCACAGTGAGTCAAGGCACAAGTAACTATAACATTGTATGACACGTAAACAAACCATGTTCCAATACCTGCACCTTGCGGTAGCTGGCCTCCCATTCAATGCATACTAAATCCGTAAATAATTGTACACAGGACCCCACACGCTCGCTCGACAAGGCAGCTTAAAACACTTCCTAAACTTCCTAAACATGTCAAAAATGCAGCCTACCCCTGGACATTTTTTTAATATGGTATTTTTTTTCATATACATTGAACACGGATTTGGGTAAATTTATATATTGGAATCGATAGCTTATTCAATTCTATAATACTTCCGACTGACACTTCCGTCGGAAATGTTGCATTTCTGAGATAAATTTTTGAAGAAGAAAACGTGATTTTTCTACAGAAAAGCAACATTTGCGACAAAAGTGCAAATAGGAAGTATATCTTAAAATTACATTATGTGTTGATTCCAGGAGGTAATTTCCTTAAAATCTTTGTGCAATCTATACGAAAAAAATACCCTTAAGATTATTATATTCTATATGTCTATATTTAGATCATAGGGAAAAAAATAACGTTAACTTCACATACCTGGTCAAATTTTGATGATTTTTTTCACCGAAATTTTGTTTCGCGAACAAATCATCCGTGTTGACAGTGATAGCTTGTCTGGTACCCGGACCAATTTTTTTTTTACTAGACTGAATTTAAGTTCAGTCGTTATATGTGGAGCGGGAACCAGTCTAAGTGATAACAAGGACTTATTGCAACTATAGAAGGCACTATCCAAAGCATAGGACCTACAGCTAAACAGGCGCCGATTTTTATTCACGCGTCCCATACACATATGTATTACCTGCAGTCCCACATTACCTGCATACTACCCTACACTAATTCTAATGGAAAACTACTCGACGCCCCTTTTCCAGAAAAAGGGGGGTTGCGTGTATTTCTTATGGAAATCTTCTCGACTCCCCTTTTTTTCAGAAAAAGGGGAGTCGCGTGTATTCTAATGGAAAACTTCTCGACTCCCCTTTTTCAGAAAAAGGGAAGTCGCGTGTATTTCTAATGGAAAACTTATCGACTTTCCTTTTCCAGAAAAAAAGGGCGTATAATTATAATGGAAAACCTCTTGACCCTCCTTCTTTCAGAAAAAGGGGGGTCGCGTGTATTTCTAATGGAACTCTTCTCGACTCCCCTTTTACAGAAAAGGGGAGTCGCGTGTATTTCTAATGGAAAACTTCTTGACTCCCCTTTTCCAAAAAGGGGAGTCGCGTGTATTTCTAATCGAAAACTTATCGACTTTCCTTTTCCAGAAAAAAGGGCGTATAATTATAATGGAAAATTTCTTGACCCTCCTTTTCCAGAAAAGGTCGGTATTAGGCCTAGTCGCGTGCATTTCTATACTGGAAAACCTCTCGACGCGTGTATTTCTAATTGAAATCTTAACGACCCTCCTTTTTCAGAACAGGGGATCGCGTGTATTTCTAATGAAAAAAATATCCACCCTCCTTTTTCAGAAAGTCGTACGTACCTAATCGTTGAAAATTCGTGGCAAAAATCGCAAACCCTTAATTGCTCGATGCAAAAAAACATTGAAAGGCCTTCCACTATAAACGTTAAAGGCACAGCTAAGGCTCGTCAGCAATGCGCGTGCGCCAAATTCATGCAACGAAATACGCAGCTCGATCCATATGCATTTTCTATCGAGCTGCGTATTTCGTGGCACGAATTTGGCGCGCGCGCATTGCCGACGATCCTGTGCCTTTAATGCACTTTGACCATTTATATTCAATGTATTATAGCTCCATGGTTACATGTTAAATTCTGGCATTAACATTTTCAGGTTGTATTTTAATGAATTCATTGAAGTCCAAAGAATACAATGCACACAAATATAAATGACTCATAAACAATTAAAAACAAAACACAATACATGTACATGAAAATCCACTAAATTTATCTTGGAGTAGAATGCCACAATGCATAGTATGCTTTTATTGCCGTTCTCACGGTGTTCGAGTTGAACCATATGCAGTACATACAGATTTGAAACTACCGCCTCATACCGCATATGCATTGGGGGTTTGCAGTCAGGCAAGGGTCAAGACCCCACCGCTAAAGTGGGCTGAACCAGGAATGCAGCTATCGTGTCGTGTTGCAGCTCTCGTGTCTTATTGGCTACTGTCTTTTACACGCAAAACCATGGCAGCCCATGGTTTTGTGTGCAAACTTAAAATGACGAAAAGCATCGTGACCGTCCCAGTAATGTACAAAATAAATGGGTGGGCACAACTAGAGTTCCGTGCGCCGAGCTCATGAATATTTTGTATGCCCTGAAATTATTCTTTATTTAGAAAGATGCGAGCTGATCGAGTGTGGTCTAGTGTAGAAATTGGCTATCACTATGATGTGTGGTATTTTTTCTTACAACTGTAAAAATTTTTGACAATTTGTTGCCCAGTAGTGCTTGAGACTTTTATCGAAAATGGACCTAAGCCCATGTGCCAAAAGCGTTAGTTGGCGTAACGAGACCGTTAAGCCCGGTATACTGGCTACTTTTTTTGGCCGGCCAACGCAACTCAACTCAACTCAACTTGTTGGCTAGAGTAAGTGTAAGTTGGTGAGAGTCCGGGCCTAGTTTTTCAACACTGCAGAAAACTTGATCAGACAACTTCAGAATAGAAGCAACTGACACCGATTTGAGTCGTGAAGTGGCATACACTTACCGACTTTCACCAATGTAGTTGGCTCCAGTTGAGTTGAGTCGCGTCGGCCGAAAAGGTGCTAGTGTATACCCTCGCTAAGTCATCGCTACGACAATAGGCCGTTCCCGAAGCTGTCGTTATGGTCAACGAGCCCGCTACGTTAAGGACTGGTCCAGGGCCCATATGTTCCCAAAGCGTTAGTTGGCGTAACGATTTCGTTAGGCCCTCGCTAAGCTCTCGCTACGACTAGAGAGATGGTCCCGAAGCTCTCGTTGTAGTTAACAAGTGTGTTTTCGACACACTCAAGTTGCTTTTAGTTAATCCCGAGAACCACGCAGGGGAGGCATATACAATGACAGGTACGTCTAATATACACAATATTCTTAGGTCACTAACCGGTGTATTACATTGCTCTAACTGTCGTAATAAATACAGTTTACGATTGAAAGATTTGCATGTAACATCTATTTTGAGTATCCTATTTAAGGTTCTCCTGTATATGAATGTCGTCTATATGAAAATGTGGTCTGACTGGAATCCGCTGGAGACATACAGTCATAAAATTACACTTTGTTGAATTAAGGCGAATCAAATTATTATCAGACCACTGTTTGAGATTGTCAAGTTCATTTTGCATGACAATTATTGTTTGATCCATTTTGTCAAAGGCAAAATCAATGTCATGTCGTCAACATATTTGTACTGAGATATTTTATCAAAGATTGGCTTAGAATCATTAACCATATGGCTAAGAAGGCAATTGGGCCAATCTTGGTCCCTTGTGGGACACCAGCCTTGTGGGATATCCGCCATTACTGTGTCCATACTATAGCACGCCAAAGTGGAAATAATTAATAACACTGATAGTTCTCCAACAATCCTGAAAAACAAGTATCAACATTTTTTAAAACTTGCCAACAAAAGCACGGTATGCCGGTTTCAAACAGTCTGTCAACATTAATGTAAAAGTCATGCCAACCCTTTTTGCTGACTTTCAATTATCAGTGTTGAATTATTTCCGCTTTGGCGTGCCATAGTATGGACACAGTAATGGCGGTTGTCAAGAAAGTGAAACCCAAGATTACAGCCACGTGTAGAAAACACGGGAGTGTTGCAGGTGTAGCAGGTGATCGTAATGCATATATCAATTAACGTCATTGGAAACATTTTGAATTTATTGGAAACGACATTTGTTGAGTTTTACTAAAGTTTTTTAACCTACGCAAATACGCGCGATTCATATCAATGTCATTGTAGGATTAAAAACGGCATATTACTAAATGTTTGGTTTTCTTTGTTGACGATGAATATTGCGTCGTTAATTTTGATCTTTTGTATGCCGAATGATATTAAGGTATTTATTCGTCGGTTAAATTAGGTACTTATAGAATTTAAACAGAATGAAGGTTGTCGCGTCATTATTTATTAACGAAAGAAGCGATATCAAATTCAATGTTTAAATGGTCTTAATTAATCAATTTTAATCACGAAATAATGAAACAACCAAAATACCAAGCAATCGAGATAACACGCATTTGTAACTCCAATAACTGAGCAAGTGAATTACATAACGTGCAATGTTTTTTTACGATTGGCACCCTACGTTCATCTACATGTATAACACAATAACTGGGCAAGTGAAATACACAATATGCAATGTAAGAGGGTTGCCAATTGGCACCCTTCTTTCATCTGTAACAAACACAATAACTGAGCAAGTGAAATACACAGTATGCAATGTAAGAGGGTTGCCAATTGGCACCCTTCTTTCATCTGTAACAAACACAATAACTGAGCAAGTGAAATACACAGTATGCAATGTAAGAGGGTTGCCAATTGGCACCCTTCGTTCATCTGTAACAAACACAATAACTGAGCAAGTGAAATACACAGTATGCAATGCAAGAGGGTTTCCAATTGGCACCCTTCGTTCATCTATAACCACAATAACTGAGCAAGTGAATTATACGTGATCATTTCTATTAGCATTGTGCTGCTCTACTTTGTATGTATATGTATTTGCACTTAAAAAAATATGGCATGGTTTGAAAAGTGAGAGCTTGTTATTAAATCTAAATATTGCATTGAAATAAACTGATAATAAGGTATCCAATTTGTTTTTTTCCAAATTGACAATTTTTGCTTGTACTAAAATCTGTCTCCAAGGGATAAAGTGCTATAACGATGATTTAAAGATTGAAAAGATACCACTTTGTTGGAAAGTACGCGTAGGTGTGGTTTTCTAGTTTTCACACTGGAAATAATAGACCGTTTTATGTCAAAAATTAATGAAGCAAATATTAGTTACAAAAAAAAAAACCATTGGGTATTGGTCATTTGCTAGACTATTGTTTTTGTTAGTGTAATTTCCTGTTACTAACAAAAAATTATTTTTGCTAACAAAAAATCCGGAATGGTCATCCAAGAGAAGACAATTTTACTTTTTTCATTAACAAAATTAGAGAATATCATGAGTAGTGTTTTATTCTCAATAAAAAATGAACTAAGTAGGTTTCCAATAATTCCAAAATGTTTCCAAAGCTGTTAATTGTTTCCCCTCCCACGGGCTGCCCTACAGAGGTGGCGACTGTCATTTTTTTGCGTGACAAAATCCCCCACTCCTGGGGCAAATAGGCGAGAAAAATCCCCAATTCAATGCGACAAAATCCCCACCCTGGGGCATGAAACACGTGACCAAATCACCACCTAAGCGGTGGGGCAGCGCGGAGGGAGGGGTGGGGAATAAATGAAAGGTGCATAATATCGTCTTCCCTTTTCGGGAGGACAAACACGGGAGAGCTATCATAATATAACAACGTGAAACTATACATGGACATGTACTTATTTCACAGCCTAGCCGTATATACATAATATTTTGATGGTCCTTGTGAAAAAAAGATCGTCAAAATGTCCCGTAATTACCCACAAAAGCTTAAAAATAATAAAACGGTCAATAGTCGAGTTATCGCTTTACCAGCCGTTTACTATTGCGCGAGACTCGATCACGACTTTGTTGGAAATTTCGCTCTTCACTTGGCAGCTTTTTGCTTTGGATATCTCTTATTTTCTGCTGAAGATCTCACTGGACAGCCCGGACGACCGAATGGGTTGTTCGTTTTCCGTAGAGGAGCTGACATTCGTGGTTTGTCTTCATGAACGTACAGTTGTAGTTCCACGGCACTGTACCGGTACTGGTTTTGGGCGGGCATGCAACGTGTGTGTCAGTGCCGTGGGGCTAAATGTCACATTGTCCGGTAAACTGTCCACGGTCATGACGGTGAAACTCGCTTCGGTTCCTTGGACTTTGTGTCAACATTTTATGTTCGATTTTTCAGAGTTATGTTTAACTTTGTTTCATAACCTGAATAAATAGTCTCTTTTGTCAAATACTCATAGGCCTACATGTAAATATTTGTTAAAACATCAGAGGTCGAATTTGATGCAGTACTGCAGTAATACACTTCAGGAGTAAACTGTGTATCATACGGCTGGAAATTAAACTAACTCCAAGGTCATGTGATTTATAAAAACCAGAGTCTGGTTCCGATAAATCACGTGACCTCAATCTTTTGAAAAATGCTAAAAAACGGCAAAATTTGGTGGTTTCTTTTTAGATTCTCTTCAGAATCATGTATGGGTCTATTTCGAGCCCAATATAGTCAAACAAAGCCGGTTTGTCCCTTTAAGTAACAAAATGTGCCCCACGCAATGGCTGCTACTAGTATTAGATACGGTCTATAGACTACTAAAGTGTGACGGCAGTTGCCATGGTTATTGGGTCTAAACATTCGCTGTTAATCTGAAACGTCCATTGGTATAGTGCAGGAAAACAGTTCACTGGTTTTAGTGTAGACCAAATAACCATGGCAACACACAAAGGGTGACGTTTTCACTTTAGTAGTCTATTAACGATACTCCTAACGATGCCTTAACAAAAGCTTCGGGTTATCCTCGTTAGCTCTTACACAAGCTAGGCGTTTACCTCTAAGCCCGAGTTACAGCTTCGTTAATGCTTGTTTAACGAACGCTTCGGGAACATGGGCCCTAGTTTGAACGACAACTTGAATAGTCACTTCTGTTGAGAGTAGATAAACTCAACACCAAATATTAAAACCCGAACAAATAAAGTAAACATGGTCAGGACGGAAATCGCAAAGACCGTCTGAAGCCGAATCAAGAACTTTTGAAAACGGCCATAATGCACCGTATTCGCGCCAACTACATATTGCACCAAAATGTTCGCGCCACTTGCGGACTACCAGCGACGCGCTGTGTGGTTTTTATATTACGTGTAGGGTTACCAGTTTATCTCAGAGACGGAAATAAAAGGTCAGATTTAAAATGTTATGGACTTTTTGCTCTCAATAGACTAATAAAGTGTGACGTCGGTTGCCATGGTAATTGGGTCTAAACATTCGCTGGTAATCTGAAACGTCCATTGGTATAGCGCAGGGAAACAGTTCACTGGTTTTAGTTTAGATCCAAAAACCATGGCAACACACAAAGGGTGACGTTTTCACTTTAGTAGTCTATTAACCTTTCTCACAAGTAATAAATGGGATTAAGAATTGTTACAGTGGACCCGGGCCCGTATCTTCTTCTGGAGTGATCCCCTACAGGGATCTGGTTGCTGAGACTAGCCCAGGGGCGGATCCAGGGGGTTGGGCGTGGGGGGCGCACGCTCCCAGCCACCCCCCCCCCCCCACCCCCATTTTCCAAAAAAAATAAATAAATATTGCCTCAGATTGCACCACAGCATCTAGAATCCATCTAGAAGCCGTCAGGGCTTCGCGCTACGCGCTCGCTATTTCATTGTCATTAGCATTTCATGCTTAAACATTTCACGCTCCCCCCTTTTCAAAATCCTGGATCCGCCCCTGTAGCCGACTTAAAGGGCCTGTGACGTCCTAAACAACGTTATGCCTAAGCTTTGCTTCATAATGACGGATTACTTGTTCTGCAAGACATACTATTGTTCGTTTGGATGTAAACTCAATAAAAGGTGGCATTTTTCAACTTTGAAGATTTCATTGCAATAAATCACAGACAGAGGGCGCTGTTTTGAGTGCATCACATAAGGAAGACAGAAGGGAAAAGTTAAGAAAAAACATAAGACTTCAAGTTGGACTTGTGGCAAATTGCTGCAGTTTCTACCCCCAGTAATGTCATGGCTTACAGCAGGCAACATGTAAAACAAACTCAAACAGCCATGGATTACAAAAGTTTCAGGAAAATTGAGAAAAAAGTGGAATCTTTTGTGCACAGGTCAATGTGATTTTCCTGTGTTTGCCTCTTGTGACGTCGTGACCTTGGTCATGAATATGCATATTTTCATTAGCATAAAAACTAAAAACCTTTGTTTTAACCCCCAAAGCAAGCTCTAAATAGGATTTTTATGACTTTAACTGAGTAAAGTGGTTTTAAAGCATAGATTTCATTGATAAAAATCCTAAATTAAGTCATTGCCCTGTAGCCACCTAGGAGGTTCTTCAGCATGGCCACGAAGTGCGAGAGAACAGGAAGAAATTCTCAGTTTTAGATGTGGGAGGAAAGCCCCACACACCAACGTGTATGGAGAAAACCCACAGAATCAGGCAGGGACTGAGAACCCAATCCACATACTGCGCCGGACGGACGGGATTCGAACCTGGACGGGATTCGAACCTGGACGGGATCCGAACCAGGGCCACATATTTGGTGGAAGGCGAGGAAAGAGCGTATCGGTAGGTGAAACTGCTAATTATGACGTGTGTCAAAATGGTCCCGAAAAACGGCCGCTGCCTGTGGTTTAAGCTGCTATACGAGGTCTCCGGAAGTCGACGAGTCTCGCGGAGTCTAGTCCCGCACGTTCTCGAGGTCAACTTACACGGTCTATTCTTTTGAGATACTAGTTTGTGTTTCAAAACTCACAATGCATCATTTGCAGTTTTCCAAAATTAGTCATGAGTTGATTGACAAGAAAAATATCCGATTAAAAGTGTTGACAGCAATGGTAACAATTATACAAACACTACATTATTTTTCCCCGTGTGAAATGGTACAGTGGGAGAAATTGCCAACTGAAGGTGCCTTAATTATTAAAACAAAGTTGTCTGCAGACAACTTTTTTTACCATTTATTCAACATGCACAAAACCATGCACGTTTGGATTTTCAGGTTTTCTGAAGTATTAACCATCTAATTTTCTTGGTTTATTTGTCAGTTTATTGGCAGATTCTGCTCTCTCAGTATTTATACTAGGCCAGACAGAACTTGCTGTTGTCAGTCACTTACGAAGATTCACAGATCGAAACGTTTTGACTAACGTATACATTCTACTAGTGTGAAACTTACCTCAACATGTACATGTATTAATACAATTGGGCCAACTTTATTCCTTTACTGCATTTCTGTTGCTAACATTTCTACTAGGCGTTTATCAACATTATTCTTTAATTAGTTTTGCAATGCTGTTGTTCCTGTTTTTAAAAGTTATGTTATCGTCGAGATCCCGTCAGCACTCCATGTGGAATATGTGGACCGGAAACCAATCCATAAACAAACAAAAAACACAATAAACTGAAGGACAGGAAACCACTCTATCACGAAATCAAGATGGCTGCGCCCATGCCTCAGAAAAAGTTCTACAGACAACGTGCTCATTCTAACCCACATTCCGACCATTCCTTTGAGTAGTAAGTACGCTGGCGCTGGCAGAGTCTATAAAACATGGCAAAGAAAGTTTAAGGACTTCGGGACAAGTCGTCCCCGAGCCGGGGAGAGCATCAGCATGTAGTGTGATAGTCAGTCAGCTTTCCTTTCATACAGTGGATTGTTGTCATTTTTCCTCCAAATTAGAATCACACCCAAAAATTTCCTCCTAGTTGTGTCCTGCAGTGGTTTCAGATGTCCATGATTGGAAAATGATTGAAAGAAAATACTTACAACACCGTTTTTGAAGCAAAAATGTTCTCCCAAATGCAAACTGACCGACAGATTTCCTCGTTGACGTGTTAATAATTCTGGAGTTGAGAACCAGCCGGAACCTAGCACGAAACTCGGCCGGAATTTCGGCTGGCCGGATTTTGTACATATTGTTATTTTTACGGCTTCCGGAAATGCTCGAAAGGTCGATGGAAAGTTAGGCACAATTCTACCCCCAGATGCCGCGCTTTTCAAATGATTTTGTAAAATCGTAAAAAGGACAAATTCGAAGTTTTTCCATGACCAAATCTTTCGGGGCGCTTATAAAATAAACTTGAGGAACCGAATTGTGGAATTTTTCCTTTTTACGATTTTACAAAATCATTTGAAAAGCGCGGCATCTGTGCGTAGAATTGTGCCTAACTTTCCATCGACCTTTCGAGCATTTCCGGAAGCCGTAAAAATAACAATATGTACAAAATCCGGCCAGCGGAAATTCCGGCCCGAATTTCGTGCTAGGTTCCGGCTGGTTCTCAACTCCAGAATTATTAACACTTCAACGAGGAAATCTGTCGGTCAGTTTGCATTTGGGAGAACAATTTTGCTTCAAAAACGGTGTTGTAAGTATTTTCTTTCAATCATTTTCCAATCATGGACATCTGAAACCACTGCAGGACACAACTAGGAGGAAATTTTTGGGTGTGATTCTAATTTGGAGGCAAAATGACAACAATCCACTGTATGAAAGAGGTACCTTCTGTCCCTACGGGAAATCCGTAGGGACAGAATTATTCTGTCTAGTAGTGTGACTGTCAACTGAAGTCTGAACTCTGAACCATGATGGACATGATGGAGGAAGGTTGACCATCTGAACCAGTGACTAAAGTGTCACTGCAAGTCAAGTGCAACTCGTCCCGGGGTCGAACTCGCCTTATGTCAACTCGTCCCTGGGTGTCGTCCCCAAGTCAAGTTGTCCTCGAATCAACTCGCCCCCAAGTCAAGTCGCCCCCCTTGAAAATATTCCCGTGAAAATAATAATAAACCTTATCGACGTTCTCAATGCATTATGGGATTGGATGACAAAATTTCCCTGCCAAATGTGCATAAACCTATGAGGCGGACACCAACTCGGCAACTTTTTTACTCATTTTCACGAAAACCAAAAAGAGTTCAAGAATCAACCTCCCACCACTTTATCTTTGACACATATATCAAACATTCTGACAAACATGTCCCGAAACAGAAATGTTGCAAATGCGAGAAATCATCGGGGATTCCCTTCGTATCGGTAAAGTCCGAGTACCGGTACCACGCTCGCAGTTCGGTATGCGCTATGCAACACACGCCGTATCTGCACGGCGCTGGACGGATTGAGTGTGCTGCACTGCGAGTCCGTGTACACGGACTCCCCCACCAATATAATTTTTTTTTAAATGCATATCGTCAGAAATGATGCTTTATTTTCAGTTCCTATTTAAAAGGTTTGAATTGCACATTGTTGTGATATTTTAGAGGATGTTTTTCAAGATGCGCTATTTCAGAAACGGCAGGAATGTGTTGTGAAACTCAACAGTTTTACCAGGGGAGTCCGCACTCACGGACTTGCAGTGCAGCACACTAAATCCGTCAAGCGCGCCGTGCCGATACGGCGTGTGTTGCATAGCGCATACCGAGCTGCGAGCGTGGTACTCGGACTCTACCGATATGAAGGGAATCCCCAAAGATTTCTCGCATTTGCAACATTTCTGTCAGAATGTTTGTCAGAATGTTTGCTATGTGTCAAAGATAAAGTGGTGGGAGGTTGATTCTTGAACTCTTTTTGGTTTTCGTGAAAATGAGTAAAAAAGTTGCCGAGTTGGTGTCCGCCGTCCGCCTCATAGGTTTA
Source organism: Henricia sp. BOLD:AAB3569 (assembly GCA_037783545.1). Taxonomy (NCBI): domain Eukaryota; kingdom Metazoa; phylum Echinodermata; class Asteroidea; order Spinulosida; family Echinasteridae; genus Henricia; species Henricia sp. BOLD:AAB3569. The sequence goes on along the minus strand of JBBELK010000076.1, from coordinate 118,140 downwards.
TGCACATTTGGCCGGGCAATTTTGTCATCCAATCCCATAATGCATTGAGAACGTCGATAAGGTTTATTCAGAAAGAATAATATGTAACTTGGACGCCTACAAATCACTTTTTTTCATGGGTATGTGGTATGCGATATATGTAGGGTCCAAGGGAATCTGAGTTAAAAAGTGTGTATTAATTCCCAGCTCTCACACACCCCAAAAAAGCAACAGTTTTCACCCTCAAAATGGCCACAAAAACACTTGACACATCTTGAACATCATAGGAACAAATGGGTATTGAGGTTTAAGCTGAGGTGTAATAACTTCTTACCTTTTTGGAAAAAGTGCACTTTTCTGTCCGATTTAAAAACTGTTCCTTCAAACGAGGTTAAACACGTGTCGACCCATATCGAACGCCACCTTTACTTACAAACACATGATACATAATACATAGCGACGGCTGGTAAAGCGTATAGCCCAACATTTGTCTCTTTTGTGTATTTTAAACATGTCTAGTTAATTACGTGACATTTTGATAATTTCTTTTCACAACGACCATCGAAAAATGATTGTCAAGGATGCTAGATCACAATATTACGCCGGTGTGTCCCTTTAACTTATTCTCCGGATATTAATTCTCCAAAATAAGGGAGGGTTGGCAGCTCTGCCTTAGATGTGGCGTACCGTGGCCGAGTGGTTTGGGTGGTTGAAACTTGGTGTGGCGGGTTCGAAACCCGGCGGTGGTACCTGTGCCCTTGAGCAAGGCACTCAACCACAATTGCTCCATCCTTCGGAAGGGATGTAAAGCCGTTGGTCCAGTGTATTGTGTAATGCAAACAAAATATCCCAGAGCACTCTTTCGTGAAGAGTAAGGGGATTCCCCAATGTCTCTTGCCGTTGGCCGCCAACGGCGCCGCCTGCCTATATGTATACATGTAGATCTCGATATTTACTTCCCCGCGCGTCGTATATGAGCGAGAGCAGCGTAGCGCACATAGACAGGGGACCAGTCTAGGCTTAACATAGTGTAAACAAAATCCATCCGCGTTGGTGGGACTACTTTCCTTTTGACGCCAAATTTCGATTGTACTAAAAATTTTGCTCCGATTTATCCTTTTTTGATGTTTGAGTCATCGTGGAAAAAGCACAACAAGGGTACAGAAGTCTTGAGATTACAAGGACCTCCATGGTGTGCTTTTAAATGTCTGATTTGGATTTTACGGTAAGATTTTTCACACGGGTATTTGGACTAATGAGGGCGTGCAGGAATGTTCCACATGACGAAGGGGGTTAAAATGTTAAGGGGCTAAAAGTGTTATAATATATAAAAAATGATAACGTCCCAATATAAACGTCAAATAAACACTTTTAGCCTTCTAAAAGTACTCCCAAGCCTAACTCTTTTCACCCCTATCCCAGTCCTGTCTGCCCGGATGCAATGGAATGGAGCAGTCTATACCCAAGCTACTTCCCTATTAAAATTGACGAGACAAGTGAAAATTCCGATGGCAATCACGGTTCTACAGCTCAAGTCGAGTTTCTAGATGTTGGCTGCGGATACGGAGGTCTGCTTGGTAAATATATGTTTTTTAACACACATCAATCAAAATAGTGGGGTACCTGTGGCCGAGTGGTTAGGGCCACCAACTCGCAATCATGGGTGACATTTTTAAAAGTGTGACATTTTTAGGAACAGGAGTCGATGGATCAAAGAATTTGTCATGTTTTCTCTTTCTCTACATCCTACTTGTATGTATGTCCTTGGTAAAACATTGTCCACCAAAAAGTTGAAAAAAAATATTGGTTTTTAAGAAATAACAGAGGATCGATCTGCAAGATTTAACGTTCATAACGTGGACAGACATTACATCATAGAGTGTAAATAGTGGCCACCCTCGGGACTGTAAACAAATGGCCACTATACAGAGGTGGCCCCTTTATAGAGATTTCTTAAGTACTATACACATGGTATTTGGGACCAATGACAGGTGGCCACTATAAGCAGGTGGCCTGTTTATCAAGGTGGCCTTAGGGCGTGTTTGTTTCATGACAGATCCGAATCCAGATCCCGATCTGTTTTACCGCGCAGAAACAAACGAAACCGCTCTCAACTCGGATCTCAAATCACGTGAATTGCAATTTATTTACCAAATTTGTCAAATTTCTTTTCCAAATTTCTCCCACGACATTCGTCATAAATAAACAAGCATTCTAAATTTGTTTCTATCGTGTGTTGCCTCTGAAAACTGAAACGACACAATTTTACTCACACAAAATCTCCACGATGTTTACGTCGCCATTTTGGATCTGTCGCTGAACCATCTCTCGAGAAGGATATCACAGATCTCGATCAGGATGTGCGCGAAGTGAACGAGTTCACCTTGGATCTGCGCGGATCTGAATCTGGATCCGTCTGACGCAAACACGCCCCAAATAGCAGGTTTCACTGGAAATGAAATGCATAAATTATCCCAAATTTTGTTCCTAATGCAAAGCTATACACTGAGGGACTGTCACTTGGGTTAAACCTCTCTGTATTTTTGAAACAACAGGGTGTACATCTTTGTGACATTTGTCACAAAACGTCTGTCCATGATATGAACATTGTTTAAGAGACATCCTAATTTCACAAATGATAAATAAATTGCTTTAGTTTGGAGTGACAACAATTCTATATTTACCAAGTAATATAATGGAACAAGGTCCAGATTAATTATAACAACAATATACCAGTATGATACAAGAATGTCTGTCCTATGTTATGAACATTATCGTCCGTTTCATGTTAAAGATGACCCAGTAATTTCCTACATATCCAGTGGATCGGCCTATTTATATGTCGGTGCACTCATGAATAATGCAGGAATGCCGAGAAATTTGCAAAAAACCTGATTTGACATCAACCTGCCATATCTCACCCCGAAAGTTATCAGTTGGAACCGTTAGTGTGGACAGATCCAGTTACGGTCTAGCGACCACAGTGTGTCCTCACGACTCGGCCAGCAAATATAATATTGATTGCTTTCCGGTGACGTCACCCCTTCCATCCACCATTTTGGTGGGCATTTTTCATGACCCACGTGGCTTGAGTAATAACCAGCAAAAAGAGCAAGAAAAGCGCATTGGTTGCACTTACAATGTACCTCTGTTGCTTGAACTAACTTTATGTTGTTGCGCCATGGATGTTGTATCGAGAAAGATAAAAACGCATTTCTTCAGGCTAAACATGGCGATCAAGTAAAAGCACTTTTGTTTTTACAAGCCGAGTGCATGCTCAATAATTTAAACGTATCACAACGCCCGCGTGTGGCATCTTCGAATGAAAATTCGCTGGCGAGTATTTTTTACGCGTGTTCATGTGCGTCTATTGGCGCGCGCGTGTACGCGCGTGACTGTTAACCACCAAACATTCCTGGATGTTCTACGTCATCGAAAGCAATCAATAACAACAAATTGAATGTACTGTATACAATTCACACAATGTGTTTGTACATGTACATGTATTTGTTTATTTTTCAGTTGCGTTGTCGCCGATGTTCCCCCATACCCTCATGCTAGGCATGGAAATCCGCATGAAGGTCTCGGACTATGTACAGGACCGCATCAAAGCACTGAGACAAAACGATGAAGGTGCTTATCAAAATATCGCCTGTCTCCGTGGTAACGCTATGAAGCACCTCCCAAATTTCTTCAGGAAAGCACAGGTACAGAATAGACCCTATCCATGTGTTAGAACGGTTCAATAGACCGTATCGAAAAGCCACCATTTCGTGGGGCACCTTTTGTTACTTAAACCGGTTCAACAATGGAAGCACAATATGTGCATCCATGCCAACCTTAAACTTAAACGTACGTTTAAAACCAGCTAGGGGTCCTGGGCACTTACAATGACTTATAATGCCCGAGCTGGTTTTAAATGGGTTGTTTAAGATTGGCCAAACCTACTTTTAATCCTATTCATAAATCCCTTTTGTTTAAATCGGTAAAACTCATCAAAATTAGCTCGTCGTTTTGCCATGTTTTCCATTCACCTTCCTACACCCTCGGTGTCAACACCGCGTTCGTACAACTGCTACTAGCTGTGCGTCAAGTTTTTTTTTGTGTTCGATCGCGCGTTACGCAGAATGCATGTGTGTTGCGCGCACACGCACATGACCGGAATTTGGCTTCGGGCGCGTGAAGTTTCTGTGTGCATGTGCGTGTTCCATACATACACGCTGACTAGGGCACAAACGCGGACCAGCCGGCCGGGCATTATCAATGGTCATTATCGCTAGTTTAAAATTGCCCACGTGACGTGCTCTCAGCCAATAGGGATGCGTAAACTGTCTAAGGTATATTTATGAATGCAAAATAAATTGTTACTTTCTCTTGATACTTCAAAATGCAGATTTCTAAGATGTTCATCCTTTTTCCTGACCCACACTTCAAGAAAACCAAGCACAAATGGAGAATTATTAACCAAACACTACTTGCGGAGTATGCCTACGTCATTAAAGAAGGGGTGAGTGCACATTAAGCCGCCCTCAGGTTGACCTTGGTTGACCTTGACCTTTTTAGGACTAAGCTACTCCTGTCAGCATCAAAATAGTCGGCAGTTGTTATGAACCTGTGTGCAGTTTTGACAACATTACGACAAGTGGCACTCAAAATAATCGCAAGAGTAGAACATGTTTAACTTTTGCGACGTGATGCCGATCATCACAGTCAAGTTCTGTAGTAGTAAACAAGATGTGCGTGAGACTGACGATTAATGCTGTAACCGAACAGACAAACCGAATGGGATTTTACCGAACTTGGCACTTCCAAACCGAACCGGACCGAACCGAACATTTCATTCAGTTCGGCTGTTCGGGAGTGTTTCACTTTGGATTTCACATCTTTTGTATTTTAACTTAATGTGAAAGAGAGCTGGCTTTCTGAATGTCAACAACCCACTCGAAATTAATGACTTCTCATGCTTGCAAAAGCGCTTCGTGTTTAACTGTCGAATGTCATGGACTGTAGAAAGCACCTCTTGTGCCGAATCAGATCAGAAATTTTGAGCCCGGCGCCGGCGCCCACCGCACCGACATGCATGACTCCGTACCGACATGACTTCACGATTGATAATTACATGGACGTTGCTCGATCGGTGCCGATCAAATATAGTGGCTCCATTGCCGCAACATGCCAAAGCCAAAGAGTTACCGCGCAGTACACGCATCTGCACGATGTGCTGATAATTGTGGATTGATTGGAATGGTTTGATTGCAAACGCCCTCTAGCGGCGTGGCATACATTTGCATTGTGAAAATGGCGTATTGGGACAGGATTTTTTTATGGACAGAATTTTTCGCACAACATTGTGAAAAGCATTTTAACGGAAATCAATAAGCCCTCTTACAGTAACACAGCGATTCTTGCGGGTACTACAAACAATCGTCAGAAAATAAACACCAAAGGCTAGGAAAAAATATAATCCCACGCAGTCTCACGATGGTTTGCACGTGGTACAAATCACAAAATGCATGCACACCGCAAGTTCCGACAGTAGCGCCACGCTCCAGCCGCGGATTCCGTTCAGTTTCCCTGGTCAATTTCATCCCACCAAAGCCGTTATCTTGTTCATTACGACAAATAAATCGTGTAAAAGAGCGGGTTTGAAGATAACAAAAATACATAGGCCTTACTTTATAAAGAAAGCTAGCTGCACGTGCGTGATCACTTTCAACCGGAACCCACACCGCCGGCAATACTTGCCGAACCTGAACCAAACAAATGTTCAGGAAGGAATTTCCGAACTTTTGCGGAACCGAACCCGAACTTGCGGACTTCGATTATTTGTGGGTTGCGATTATTTGCGATCAGTTTTGTGACCCAAGTATTACTTTTTTGCTTGATGCCGAGTGTTCAGCCGCGGCGCAAGAGAATCGCAGGTCGACCTGAGTGCGGCTTGATGACAAGTAGCGTATAGATGTTAATACCACATTCCAGCACTTGAAGCCTAGCATACATCGACATTGCAACTGGAAGCAACTAGTGGCAACTGGTGTTTCCGGCATCTGGAAGCAACTCGCACCTCGCGGCAACTGGGAGCACCTCAAAAAGGTCGATGTAACTACTGGCAACTGAAAAAATCCCAGTTGCCGCGAGTTGCTCATGTTCTACTTTCTAGCAACTAGTTGTACCCAGTTGTGGTCAGTTGCATCGATGTACCGGTACGTTTGGTTGCAACTAGTTGCTGTCAGTTGCACGTGTGTTTGAATACGTGTGCGCACATCGACAGCAATTGCAAGCAACAGTTGCTTCCAGTTGCAATGGCAATGTACTCTAGGCTTTACCGAGTTGCCGTGTCGATGTGTGCGCTCTGAAAACTAGATGTTCTCAGTTGCCGCTAGTTGCGCAACTGATCAGTTGCTGTTGATGAGCGCGTTGAGTTGCTTCCAGTTGCAAGGTCAATGTACTTTAGGCTTTACCGAGTTGCCGTGTCGATGTGTGCGCTCTGAAAACTGGACGTTCTCAGTTGCCGCTAGTTGCGCAACTGATCAGTTGCTGTCGATGAGCGCGTTGAGTTGCCTCCAGTTGCAATGTTGATGTCTGCTAAGCTTTAGGGTGGCGCATAACTGCAATGTGCGTCGTTTTGAGAGAAAAAAACGTTGTGGAGGGAATTTGGAGTAAAACAACGCACTGAGATGAAAACCACAGAATCCCAAAAGTTGATTCTGTTATTTTCAGTGATTTTCAGTGCGTCATTTCACTCCGAATTTTCTCCACACGACTTTTTCTTAAAGCGATGCCCATCGCATTTACACGAAAAAACGCTCAGTGTGAATCCAGGCATACAGAAACTGCCCAAAATAGCCCAACAAACATAACAAAGCCGGTTTGTCCCTTTAATTATACATAAAAAAGTATTATAAACCAAAATCGTATCTGTGCATTTTTTGTACCATTGACATCACAGCACTGTTTTCTATTTTTCTAAAAAGTCATTGCAGCTTGAAAGCAATCTCTCGCTTACTTTTGGCAAGTATCACTTGTTTTTGTTTACAGGGCCTTCTGTATACGATCACCGACGTTAAGGAGCTTCAAGAATGGATGTGCAAGCATTTGGAAGAGCATCCATTGTTCCAGAGAATCTCAGATGCGGAACAGGTAAAGCTATAGGGTCATAGTATACACATATGGACACAACTTCAAATGACTTGACTTGACTTGATGAGACTCGAACCTCAAATGACTTGACTTGAGACTAGAACCTCAAATGACTTGACTTGAGACTAGAACCTCAAATGACTTTTATTTATTTATTTATATTTATTCCATTTATTTACCCAGGGTGTGCCCAAACTTGAGACTAGAGACTAGAACCTCAAATGACTTTTATTTATTTATTTATATTTATTCCATTTATTTACCCAGGGTGTGCCCAAACAGTTTACAAAAACTGGTTTCCATTGGGGCCCTGCAAACACACACAGAACAAATATACTAAATTGAACAACTTCACAATCACAAACAAACTGGAATAAGATACATTTGTACAACAACTACAACATCAAAAAACTAATGGTTACAGAAGAACAACATCACAAGTAATTATTATACATGCACGTGACACTAAAATTTACGCTAATTACGGGAAGGGCAAAAAACCCGCAAAAACTCTTTTTAAGAGGAAAACAAATTTTTAAAATGGGAAAATTCCCCTCCGGCTCCAAAATTAAAGTTTGATTGTATGGCAACCAAATCATACCACTCCGTAAATTAGCATTTCTCACTTGAAGTTGATCATGTGAATATTATGTGTATGTTTGGCGAAGTGCCGATTTGAATGAGCTCAAAGAAGACATAGTTCTAAGGTGTGCACTAAGGCTGTTCCAAATTGCGGCGCCAGTTACAGCAAAACTCGAGGCGTAAGACCCCTTTCGTGCAAAGGGAATTTTCAGTGTCTTTTCGGCAGATTGACGAGTTTCTTGAGTTTGTACGTAAGGTGTAAATAGACTTGCCATATACTGCGGGGCCAAGGAATTGATGCTTTTGAGACTAGAACTTAAATGACTTGACTTGAGACTCGAACCTCAAATGACTTGACTTGAGACTAGAACCTTAAATGACTTGAATTGAGACTCGAACCTCAAATGACTTGACTTGAGACTCGAACCTCAAATGACTTGACTTGAGACTCGAACCTCAAATGACTTGACTTGAGACTCGAACCTCAAATGACTTGACTTGAGACTCGAACCTCAAATGACTTGACTTGAGACTCGAACTTCAAATGACTTGACTTGACTTGAGACTCGAACCTCAAATGACTTGACTTGACTTGAGACTCGAACCTCAAATGACTTGACTTGACTTGAGACTCGAACCTCAAATGACTTGACTTGAGACTCGAACCTCAAATGACTTGACTTGAGACTAGAACCTTAAATGACTTGAATTGAGACTCAAAGTTCAAATGACTTGACTTGACTTGAGACTTGAACCTAAATTGACTTGACTTGAGACTAGAACCTCAAATGACTTGACTTGAGACTCGAACCTCAAATGACTTGACTTGAGACTCGAACCTCAAATGACTTGACTTGAGACTCGAACCTCAAATGACTTGACTTGAGACTCGAACCTCAAATGACTTGACTTGAGACTCGAACCTCAAATGACTTGACTTGAGACTCGAACTTCAAATGACTTGACTTGACTTGAGACTCGAACCTCAAATGACTTGACTTGAGACTCGAACCTCAAATTACTTGACTTGAGACTAGAACCTTAAATGACTTGAATTGAGACTCAAAGTTCAAATGACTTGACTTGACTTGAGACTTGAACCTAAATTGACTTGACTTGAGACTAGAACCTCAAATGACTTGACTTGAGACTAGAACCTCAAATGACTTGACTTGAGACTAGAACCTTAAATGACTTGACTTGAGGCTCGAGCCTCAAATGAATTGACTTGACTTGAGGCTCGAGCCTTAAATTACTTCACTTGACTCAACTCGGACTTTTAAACTTGAGTCTGGCAAAAATAAAATACATCTTTTATGCATTTTGTCATTTTGTGGACTGAATTGTATTTCAGCACTAAATAAACCTTGGTCAAAGCAAAATGAATGTGAGTTTTAGTGTTTAGACTCATTTTGAAATTAGTTTAATAAATTTACTGTCGTGACTACTTGACTTGACCCAACTTGACCAATACGCCTGACTTGGCTTGACTTGGAATTCGAAGGCAGTTTGACTTGACTTGACTTGACTTGGGACTCGAAGGCAGTTTGACTTGACTTGACTTGGGACTCGAAGGCAGTTTGACTTGACTTGACTTGGGACTCGAAGTCAGTTTGACTTGACTTGGGACTCGAGCAGAAGGAGACTCGTTACAACCCTGCCTATTTCCCCAAGACCGAAGGCCGAGGGAAATAGGACCCTCTTGTGGTCACTCACAAGGTGACCGAATTATGCCAGTCCATATGTGTTTTATATACAAAATGCAATGAAATTTAGCAAGAAACAATCCAACAATAGGCATTTGAATAAGGCTTTTGAACAAAAGGGCAGGATTTTGAACTTTAAACACTTCAACAATAAGGACTTTAACTAAGCATTAAACTTACGCCTTACCGTCAGTTTAATTATTGGCGGACTGCCAAAAATTCAAAAACATTGACAGTAATTGTTAGATAACTGAACGTCGGTCGCTTTTTTTCGTTGATGTCTCATTTAAAAGCGAATGTTTGTAGAAAAATATAAATTCAAGAAAAAAAAATTTACACACAGACAATACATCTTTAAGCTGAACAAAAGTAATTTTTCGTTGTGCCACACCCAAAACGCACATCTTTAAGCTGTAATGCACATATCAGTTGTACATGTATGACGCACTATACGACCCCCGGGAGAGGTGCGTCATTTACCTCAACATTCTTGAAGGAGGGTACGTCAGTGGCAGCCTTTGGTTCGTAGTTTCATTTTCAGTATTCATGGCCAAGTTCAGTCAACGATGATGTATGCAATGGGGGTGCATCATTTCAGACAGTCATGGTCCGTCAGAATCAAGCAATGGTGCGTCACAAAATTGATCGGGTGCTGTCATTGTTGGGCAAAGATCCGTCACTTTTGTGACACAGGGGTGCGTCATGGTACATGAGAAAGTGACGCACCTCGGTAAAGTGACACACCATTCCCAGGGGTCGTATAGTGCGTCATACAACTGATATGTGCATAAAAGTCTGAGCTCAATATGCTCATAGATTTTGCTGGAAAGTGAAAGGATTTCATTTTCCAATGAGTTGTAGGGTGTGGTTGAAACGGAGGTCAGACGTAACCCAGAGGTAGAGTTTTTTACAGATTTCTGTTATGGGATACCAACATATACTTTGCCCCTAACATGTTGTAAATTATATGTTTTTTTTTTTTTTTAGGCTGAAGATCCAATTGTCGAATTACTAGGTAATTGTACGGAAGAAGGTCAGAAGGTCACTCGTAACCATGGCGACAAGTTCCCAGCCGTCTTCCGCCGCATCAAAGATCCTTTCTTATGATCGACGGTACTTCATAAATTTTGGCTTTTCCTACATTTGTTGGTTGGTAAATTTATAGAAAGCAAAAAATAAAGGAGTATAACATTTGTGGGTAGGCTTGGGCGACCCCAGCATTTTCGGAGTCGACTCCGATTCCAAAAAGGAATCGCGATTCCATTCTAAGAAGAACCATGTTTAGCTTAAGTTTTTTTAAGTGGATTCCAAGCAATAAAGGCATGTTTTTAATCGAAACACTCAACAGACGGTGCATTTCTACATGTAAGTAAAATAAAAAACCTTTGACACACACGGTTTAAAGTGACGCGCGTACCGTGCTGACGATATTTTAATTTCTTTTTTGCCGTTTTTGAAAAAAAAAAGCTATGACGCGCATACATGTAGTTGAAAGTAATGCCTGGGGCCAATTTCATAGAGGTGCTTAAGCACAAATATTTGCTTAAGCAGAAAAAAACTCTTGCTTAGTAGGGAACGATACCAGTGAAATCCTCATGTGATAGAAGTATTGTATGACCAGTGTTAGAGGACTGTTTCATTACCATGACAATCTCATGAAATTTTTGCCGGTAACCTCATTTTATCAAGCAAAGTTTTTCATGCTTAAGCAGCTCTATGAAATTGGCCCCAGGGCTAACGCTGAAAAAATTATTTAAAATTTGGCAGAATAATATACAAAATCAAGCTAAATGCATAACCTCAATAAAATTATCTGCCGTACAGCCCACAATATCCCTAACTGTTCGTAGTTTGGTCAATTTCAAGCACTGGCAGCCTCGCTTCAGACGGTGACGGTGACGTACCGTAGAATGTTCACCAAATCTGGTTATTGTTTTTATATCTAACGTGTACATTTTTGCACAATTTACGCTTGGTTATGAATTAACTTTATAACGTGACTACAGTTATAGGTGTGTAACTTAAAGGAACACGTTGCCTTCGGGTTGCGCTTTATTGGGCGTTTTTGGGCTATTACAAGCGTTTGAAGTATAATGAGCACGATCTGAAAGATGTTTAAAAAGTAGAATATAATGATCCACACAAACGTGCCTTAGAAATGCTTCAATTTTGCGTAATTTCTCGAAGCAGCACGCTCCGCCATTTATGGGAGTCAAAATCTTGACTCCCATAAATGGCGGAGAAATTATATTAGTCTTATTTCCAGCCTGGAGAAAGAAATTATTTTTCCTTCCTCCGTTGCGTGTGATGTGCCTGTTTTTTAAATTCGTGCCTACAATAACCATTGGGTATAAATCATCCAAGTCCTTTCTATCGGTTTGTCCCATTACAATATTCTTACCCTGATTGGCGAGGTTTTCGTTTTTTTCTTTTTTGACGCGTCTGCTGTGTTCTCTTGACGATCCATTTTTTGACAGCCAGTCGGTGTGTGTGGGTTCATGTGTTTACATTTCACACATGTCTCGGGAGGCGGAGAATGGTATGGTACCTTGCGTTCATCCGATAGGTTTACCTGACCACTGGCTACGGCGCCAGCCTAACTCCTGTTCGTCGCTGCATTTTGCCCACTACCCGGACGATCGTATTGACGGCTTGAAATACGTATACATTTCGCGGGACATGTAGTGGGGGTCAGAGGTCAGTGTTTGTTTTTTTAAATTACCATTCACTAATTATAACACATTAAATGTGTTTTATTGCAAGAACAACTCTTAATAAGTATAAGGAACACCCTCAAACGTGAGATTTCGTGAAATCTGAAGGCAACGTGTTCCTTTAACAGAGTGCCCCACAGTACAGTGGTCTACACAATATTACGGGCTAAAACTACAGTATCCGTACTCCCACTCTATAACTGAAGTAGATATCATCTGTTATGAGATATCATCTGTTAGGGTGGAATCTCCTCTTTATAGTGACACCCTGATCATGTCATTATGTTTCCGGTTGACTGAGCAGTGACCAGTGTTATGCAAGGGTCTAGTTACGGATTTGCGCCACGTTCTTTAATGCATGGCATACATGTAGCCTGTTTGGACGCCGGACCAAGTATCCAGTAGCCAAGGACGCCTCGGAAATTAACATGTCGATAAAAATGTTCGGGAGGAAAAACCTGCATTTTCTTCAACAGAACATTCAGTCTACATGGGAATGCAGCGAGTTTTTGTTGGGTCCAAGGTCTGGGCGAAGGAGAACTGGTCGGTAATCCGAGAACATTAATGCAAGTCGGCAAGACCTGCATGCAGCAGGGAGAACGCAGCAGTCATAGACAAAATGGTTTAGCCAGGACTGGCCCTAACCATGTTCAACACAATTGTTCGGTGATACCCTTACAGAACTGTAGCTCGTAAGACATCAACTGCTTTCTGGCGATCTTCAGAGGCATCTTAGGTTTAGCCAATGGATACTTGATCTTCCAAACAGGCCATGCCATGGTTCAGGCCATGACGACGCCATTGAAGAAAGTGGCGCAAATCCCAAACTAGACCCTTGCATAACATTGATAACTGCTTAGTCAACCGGAAACATAATGACATGTTTAGGGTGTCATTTTAAAGAGGAGATTCCACCCTAACAGATGATATCTCCCGTTCATTCATACGTGCCCTACTTCAGTTACAATTAGCAATAATATCTCGGTTTCGTTTTTTTTTATCCACCCAGGTCCCTGTACAAAGCATGACATATAATAACACATGTACTGATATTTATTATGGAAATAAATAAGAATACAGTAGCTCTGACAAGTATAATTTCAAAGACGTCATCTGTACGCTGTCATGGCTTTACCCCACATCGATCCCAATCAATGTTTCCGTCTATTCTAAAATGGTTAACTTCCTGGATCTTACGCTTGTCATCAGCCACTTCTCCCTTGAAACAAACAAAATCCATTTCCGCATCTTCCAAAAACCTTTCCAGAAGTTCACATACGTTAACTTCAGATTAAATCACAACCCCAACATTTTCTCTAGCGTCATCCAAGGAGAATGCCAACGGTACAAATCACTGTCCACGGACGAAGACGAATTTCGGCACATCATCAGACTCTTCAAACTAAAGCCTAAGTCACACCAAGGTCCCGAACCATCCCGGACTGAAATATTGCCGATCCGGGGTCCTATTCGTGTTGGTTCCTGGGTGGTTCGTGTTGGGTCCGGGGTAGTTCTGGGTGGTACTGGATGAATCGGGATAGTCCTGGACGGTTCGGGAGGTCACCCCGATTTTTTTAAACTGTTTAAAAAAGTCGTGGTGGTTCGGAACGGTTCGGGATGGAAGCCCAATCCGGGATGGTTCGTGTTCGGTTCGTGTTGGGTTCGGAACAGTACGTAGTAAATCCGTAGTGGCAACGTGATGATGCTTGGCGATACGGCATAATTTTCCCAACACGTTGTCGCCACCTACCATCCCGGACCACCCCGGACACAACAAAGTCCTGTCGAAAAGTGAAAACCAATGAAAAATGCACCTGTATTTATAGTCTCCGTGACGGTTCGTGTTGGGTCCGTGTTGGGTCCGGGATGGTTCAGAGTGCATCCGTAGCTCTTCCGGGACAGTTCGGGACAGTTCGTGTTGGGTCCGGGACAGTTCGTAGTGAAACGTGTTGGGTCCGTGGTAGTACGGGGTGGTACATGTGTTGGGTCCGTAGTCAATCCTTGGTAAAACGTACTGTTTCCGTGTTGGGTCCGTCATGGTACGGAACAGTACGGGGGTGTCTGGGGTTTTCCACCGTCGAGGGGACTCTCTGGACGATTTCATCCCGATTCGCCCCGGAAGAGGGTCATTCTGGGTCCGTGGCTATCCGGGAGAATCCTTGTTGTATCCGGCGTTTGTGTGACCTAGGCTTTAGACTTCGTAAATGTGGATATCCAGCTTCCTTCATCCGACGAAATCTCTCTGACCTCAAACGAACCTCTCTCCGGAGGCCTCATTCAACCCTGGATACTATCTTCTGTAAAAATCCCCTTCAATCGAGTCAACAATAACATCTTCTTTGCTAAACGGATCTTCAAGAAATACGAAAAACTGCCGAACAAGAAATTCCAAACCCAAATTTAGTATCACCACCATCACGATTAAACTCAAGCAACTCTTGCTCAAGTCGAAACTTACACAAAACGATTGCTGCCTTTAAACCCTATAGACACTCTTAATTTTCTAAAATGCTGATCTCGCGGCGTTAACATACCTACTCAACCATTTTAATGTTCGTATAGCTACCAACGAATAGCTGCTCACCTCATCGTGAGACATGGCGTTGCCACTACTCTTCCAAAAAATGTTTAATATCTATAAGCGACATAACCAACACCTTCTCATCAAATTGTTCAAAAACTATTGTTTATTTCGTTTCACACCGAAAATTAATCCCTCCCAAACTATAATGTTCGCATTTTTCTTCGAATCCCAGAGTAGCTGCTCACCACGTGAGACAGGGCGTTGCCACTACTCTATTCTTTCTTTGTTATTTTTGGTTTCAAGCTTTATTTCGTTTCCTTTGAAATCCTTGTTCACTCTAAGTCTCTGACGTTATTATAATTCAAATAGCAAATTTTTTTCAACCCAAACTATACCTTACACCCTCTTTTTTGTAATTTATTTTTCTTTTTGCGCCATTGCCACAGAGCTTAATTCGCATTTTTATGTAACTTCATTTTTTACTTTTTAATAATAATTGTGGAATCTTCCAAGTTATACCTACTTTGTAGGTATAACAATAATTATTGAGGCGTATTTGAACTCCACTAATGTAATTTTGTAACACGCCTCTCTCCATCCGACAATCGTTTTTTTGTTTTGTTTTTGTTACTGACATTTATTTTTGATTGTTTTAACGATGCTTTTTTTTTTCAAGTTTCTCCTTCCGAGTCTAACCTTTTGTTAGACATATGATAACGAATGTTGACAAAATTTTCGAATTTTTGTGATGTCGTAATGCACCTCTTTATATTTTTTTACTTCAAATTTATCAATTTTTTTAAAGGTTCTATTTCAATGAAATTAAAAATATCTCGCGTAAAAGACATCTCCACTTTGTCCTTGTGTTATTCTTGTGCCCCGCTGCCATACTGCTATCCCCTCGTTCCGGATCTGGCAATGGCTGGACCTTTTTACCGGTCGTCAGATCTGGTCGCCAGAAATCCTTTATCTGCCACGGGGATCGTCCGATCGTCTCACGTATCGAGAGGTACGTAGTAGATACCTGTTTGAACTTTAGGTTCATACAGTCTTCCGACCAGCACGGCAAGTTAGTCCATGAAGGGTATGGAGCTTATGCGATCGTCGTAACTGGAACCAAATACAAGGTATTGGTTCAACGCCGTGATCGTCTTGGAAACCCCCAACCGGATGGGTTGGAGAACCGGATGGGTTGGAGGAACTTGATACAATGACCGCGAGTGGCTTGGACAGCGGGGAAATCATGCTCCTGTGGGGCCAGTGGGCAGATGATACAAAGGTGGTATTTGGAACAGAATGCGATCTGGCAGGTTACGATGAATATGGTGAAGATATAGTCCGGTTTATGTTTGCCCCGTTTGGTAAATTGTCAGACAATACAAGTTTAAAGCTGTGTGGGAATTTTAGTGTTGCATTTTGAAAGCTCGTTGCACGGACCCCGGCGCACCGACTCGCCAAAGCGGGGTCAGTATATTGCATGAGGATGAATCCTGGTTTTTTGCTTAGTTCGCGCGAAAGGGCAGTAAAAAAAAACCCCAATTGTGTCTCTGAATACCTTTCACGATCTCATCAAAACTCCAACAGAATATAACACCTACAACATCAAAATGGTTAAATTGGCGAAACTAATCAACAGGAACAATTAATGGTCTTCCGAAGAGAAACAGCACATGTATCACGGTGGATTCGGTTCTTTAATAGACCATTTGCACGGTCGGCTATATAGCGCATGGTGCTGGTTGGAAAAAAGTAGCAAAGTATGTACCGTGGCTTTCCATAAAAGATATGTATTATAAAAGCCTATAGACCGTGTAAAAATCTCGCGGTGGGTCACACTTCTGGGTACCAGTCAGGGAATGACGATGGGGTTTTAACGTTGTGACGATATTCTTTGAATTGTCACTTCACCGTACCGCGTTTGTAATGCCTAAAGCCTGAGTCACATTTCCACCGATTAGGCTTCCGATGAGGTTACGATGCGCTACCGGGCTGAAAATCGGGAAGAGTGAGCGGTGACCCACCAGGTGCCGGAGGGCGACCGGTGATTTTTTTGGACGCCGGGGACACGCCGGGAAGAGATCGGGAGAAAATAGCGCGGAGTTATTTTCTCCCGATGTCTTCTCGGGTGGACCCCCATCGGGGAGGCATCCGTGACACACCGGTGGGGGACCCGTGGGGGACCCTCCGGGGGCCTATCGGGCGCCGTCCTAATCGGAAGGAATTTCGCCGCCGGCGCCCTTCTCCGGTGGCCGGAGGGTGATCGGTGGGTGACTGGTCGGTCATCGGAGAATGTCCGGTGTGTCCCCCGCCGGGCGCCGGTCATAATCATGACATCGCACGGTGCCCGGTGGGGCACGTACAGGCTTCCGGGAGGCGGCCAGGCGGCGCCCGGCCGCACGCCGGTGAAGTGACAGTGTGTTGACAGTGTATTAGGTATACAAGATGAAAAGATGAGCACAGAATGAGGCCTTCCTATTGTCTCCTGACAAGTTTCCAACAAGTTTCCAAGAAGAAGTCTTCAGGATGGCAGCTCCACCTCCCAGGCAGGGACTCATCCCCCCCCCCCCCCCCCCCCCCCCTACAGATTGAGGTTGGCGTACCTCCGCCATCAGTATGCCATAGCCCGGCAACGCCACAACATTGTACTGGCTGCCCTGGTGAGAGAGGAGGAGAGGGTGTCAAGACTGGAGCGGCGCCGCCGGAGATGGTGGGTGCGGCCCTGGCTGTTGCGGGGCCCTGCATACGGCCAGTTCGAGAACCTCATGGTGGAGCTGGAGAGGGAGCACCACGGTGATTTCAAGGGCTTCCTCAGGATGGAATCGGACATGTTTCATGAGCTGGTGCAGCGTGTCGGGCCCCGGATCAGCAAGAGCAGAGAGTACGTATCCATTCTTGTACTCAATAATTGCCTCCATGTTCAACACTAAAAATTGTTACCAATTGCATCAACCACTTGTTGGAAATTGTCAACAACCTTATAACCAACATTATTTCTTTTATATGTTTCAGAGGAAGAACACCCCTGGTCCCCGGCCTGAAGCTTGCCATCACCCTCCGCTACCTGGCCACGGGCATGTCGTACCACTCTCTGGCGTTCAACTTTCGGGTCGCCCATAACACCGTTTCACTGTTCATCCCTCAAGTGTGCACCGCCATTGTTGAGGAGTACCAGGCATAATTATTTGACCCTCCCACAACCCAGGCAGAGTGGCAAGTCGTGGCAGACAGGTTCAGCGACCGATGGAACCTCCCCCCATGCCTGTGGTGCACTTGATGGCAAGCATGTGGCCATCAGGAAGCCCAAGGACAGTGGCACCCTATATTACAATTACAAGGGGTTCTTCTCCATAGTCCTGCTGGCCTTGGTGGACGCGGACTACAAGTTCATGTGGGCGGACGTCGGGGCCAATGGCTCCTCCTCGGACTGTGGAGTCTGCAACAGATCGGAGCTCGAGCCTGGCCTGAGGGAGGGCACCATCAACCTCCCCGACCCAAGTCCTCTGCCCAACGATGACCAGGACACACCCTACTTCCTCATCGGAGACGATGCGTTCCGCCTACGTCCCTACATGATGAAGCCCTTCTCCCACCGCTACCTCTCCAGACAAGAGAGAATCTTCAACTACTGGCTGTCCCGGGGACGGAGGGTGGTGGAGAACGCTTTTGGCATCCTCGCCAACCGCTTCCGGTGTCTGCTGGGCACCCTTATCACCCTCATCACCATCCCTGGGACGGCCGTCCACATTGTGAAGGCCTGCCTCTGCCTGCACAACATCATGCGGCTGCGCTACCCGAACCTGCAGAACGCAGACCTCGACGCCGAGGACCAACAACACAACCTCCGGCCGGGGGCCTGGCGTGATGCAGCAGTCCTACGCGAGGTAGAGGCAGCCGGACGTGGTCCCCGTCAGACTGCCCCAGGACAGCGGCAGAGGGCCTACCTCATGAAATACTTTAACAGCCCAGCAGGGAGTGTGCCCTGGCAGGATGCCGCTATAGACCGGTAGCTGAATTGACTGTGATAAAATATGAACTGTAACTGCACTGCACAGGGTATGGATATGTGTTAATTTATTGACCAGCATTTATTGCAATGTAATATTTTGTTATGTAAATAAAGATGTGACATGTACACAAGTGAAACTTAAAAATGATGTTGCTGTTGTTCACTGTTTTACACAAATTATTGAACAAACCCTTGAAGTCTGAGCTTCTTTCCAGAAAGCAGTCAAAGGAAGTCATTGTGACTCTCTGACACTTAAGGTTAACAAACATGTCGGGTGTTAACATCAGTTTGATCTGATCACACTTGTAAAAAACCAACAAGAAGTGTGTTCACAGCCAGGGGCTTGAAGTCTGATTTATAATTTGAGGACCAAAACCTAATAACCTCTTGTAACACCTTATGTGTTTGAAGGCCACCTTTTTGTCAGAGTTTTCTTCTACCTTTTGGGGGGGGGGGGGGGGGGGGGCGTCAAGTACTCATATATATGATTTGGGCACACTCTTTGCTTTTACACCTGTTTGGCATTCTCTTAACACATCGCTATGAAATGACATAAAAACACAACACATTATTCAAATTCACGCTATGTGTGCAATTGATTTACAACAAAATACAAAGACAATGACAGAATGGACTCTAAGTGCTGGTGGGGGTGGGGTGGGGTGGGGTGGGGTGGGGTGGGGTGGGGTGGGGTGGGGTGGGGCTGAGCCCTCCACATACCGGGTCACCAGGGCGTGTGATTCTCGCGTGTAGTTGAGCTATTCCGAGTCTGGGATGCGGGGGTGCATGGAGTTGAGCCACTGCTCCATGCCCCCCGCTCTCCCACTGCCTGGCTGCTGGCGGACATGGCCTCATTCATCTGAAAAACACACAAAGTTCAAGTGCATTATTTTTAATGAAACAACAAGTGTGGAAGAAATGCAACAGTTCAAAAAACATTTACTTCATAAATACCCCAAACTATAGACAAAAAAAAGACAACAGCAGTTAGTGAACAGGAATATTACCTTTTTGCTTGCCTCCCTCCTCTCGCGGTCCGCCGACCGCAACATGTCCTCCAGCACCTCCACCACTCCGCGCTGGCTCCCTTGGACCCTCCTCTTGGCCTTCCGGGTCTTCCTGGCCTGCGAAGTGGTGGAGTCCCCCTCCGGCGTGGTGCCAGCAGCCTGGGCCTCCGCCTCCACCTCCTCTGTGTCGGACACCCCCGACACAGATTGACCGGGGTCGGAGTCCTCCAAACCCCTCTGACTCTGCCGGTGCCGCGGTGAGCTGAAAGCATTGCATGGAAATATGAGGTAAAGAAATAAAAGGTAAGAGGATAAGAAGTGGAATAAAATAAGAGTGGAGAGAGAATTTGTGCACCAAATGTCCATGCTGATGCTTACCCTCCCCATGATTTGTGAAGTGGTGCGTGGCTTGTAGTAGGCATGCAGAAAGGTGTAGGCGTGCAACTTGAGTTGCTGGAGGGGGGTGAGGCGCTTGCTGCCCGAACCCGACTTCGCTTTCTTATGCAGGTTCCACAGCTTGATGTGGTCAGTCCTGTTGGACGTAAAGCGCTTGTGGACGCGTTCAGCTGCACACAGAAAATGGGAAGAGAACATTGAGAAATTATTAGAATGCAATATTCATGATCACAATATGTGCAACCAACATTGGAAGTTCACTTTATAAATATGCCTGTGATGAAAAGTTTATTCCAGCTATCAAATGTTCACAGAACAATATGTGTACAGATAATTCAACAAGTGCACAAAGTTACATACATGTATAATCTGAGCATTTCTGGGAACCCTACTCAGTGGACAATGAAAGATCTTTGCACTTCAATACGAGTCCAACCAATGGTATCTGCGAATTCCTTCAGGATGGCGTCCCTCTTCACTCTGTTCTTGTAGTCCGGGTGGGCCAGGTCGTAGAACACGGGGTGGTCTTCGGAGAAGGTAGCGATCTTCCTCTCCACCCCCATGTCCACGCCCGGCACACCCTGTGACGCCTGGGAGACCACGGAGCTCCGGTCATCCTCATCGTCCTCCTGGAACTGCTCCAAGGGGTCACGCAGCTCCACCCCTGGCTGAGAAGAGCTGGGGCCAGCAAGGGGGCAGCAGGGGGGAAGCTTTGGAAGACCTGGGGGCACAAAAAAACATGTCACATGATGTAGGTATTAAATTCAACAAATAATTTCACCATCCAAGGACAGCAGTTTCCCAGTCAAACAGAAACATTTTTAAATATGCAAGTCAAGAAATACTTTTTTTTAGTGAAGGCCAACAGTTTATACCCCCAACAAGGAAATAAAAATTTCAGTGTGACAATCCAAACATTTTTCTTACAGCAAAGCAAAACATTTTATACCCCAACAAATAAATATTTCACTGTGAAAATTCAAAAATATTTCTTACAGCAAAGCACACAATTGACCCACAAAAACAGATAGATTTCCAGAGGGGCAATTCATGGAAAATTTCTTCACTACAAATGTGTAAAGCTCCCTCTCCTGTAACAAATTCAAGGCTAAATTTTCATGACAAAAACAAATACACATACCTGAGGGCATACCCTCTCCTGTGACCAATTCAAGGCTAAATTTCCAAGAAAACAAATACACATACCTGGGGGCAGCCGGGGTGCGCATTTTTTTTTTACACCACTGCGAGGGGAATTTGGCAGAAAACGCACCATTTCACTGCTGGTGAAGAGACTAAAGTTCCCCGTACGTATACATGTGCTATGCGCTGTACATGTGCATGTATAAATTGTGTACGTACGTACTGTACATGTATTATAATAAGATAAATTTCATGATTGATTAGAAAGGGAAAAAAAGAACTGCATACATATTAAAAATATCAGCCAAAGGATCAGTGCATGTTTTTTATGTTGAATGAATGGTGAAATATTTTTGTAAATAAAAAACACCATCGATCGACAACAGTCCCCAAACTTTGTATAAGCCCATGCCTAATGCATTTCCTTCCTCCATATATTTAAGGTAACTCTGTTTCCAAAAGTTTTTTTCTTCTTAATTCCCTTGAAACACGTTTCGATTGTTTCGATAAATCTTTCGAAACGACGTTTCAATCGTTCTTTCGAAACGACGTTTCGATCGTTCTTTCGAAACGACGTTTCGATCGCTCTTTCGAAACGACGTTTTGATCGTTCTTTTGAAACGTTTTGATCGTTCTTTCGAAACGTTTCGATCGTTAATTCTTTCGAAACGTTTCGATTGTTCTTTCGAAACGACGTTTCGATTGTTCTTTCGAAACGACGTTTCGATCGTTCTTTCGAAACGACGTTTCGATCGTTCTTTCGAAACGACGTTTCGATCGTTCTTTCGAAACGACGTTTCGATCGTTCTTTCGAAACGACGTTTCGATCGTTCTTTCGAAACGTTTCGATCGTTAATTCTTTCGAAACGTTTCGATCGTTAATTCTTTCGAAACGTTTCGATCGTTAATTCTTTCGAAACGTTTTGATCGCTCTTTCGAAACGATGTTAACGACGTTTTGATCGTTCTTTCGAAACGTTTCGATTGTTAATTCTTTCGAAACGTTTCGATCGTTCTTTCGAAATGACGTTAACGACGTTTTGATCGTTCTTTCGAAACGTTTCGATCGTTAATTCTTTCGAAACGACGTTTCGATCGTTCTTTCGAAACACGTTTCAATCGTTCTTTCGGAACGACGTTTCGATCGCTCTTTTGAAACGACGTTTCGATCGCTCTTTTGAAACGACGTTTCGGTCGTTCTTTCAAAACACGCGTTTCGGTCGTTCTTTCAAAACACGCGTTTCGGTCGTTCTTTCAAAACAATTGCCCCTTAATTGAAGCAGCTTTTTGTTACTTAAAGTCACTTTTCAAACGTTCTCTCCAAACACTTTTTCAATCACTTCTTCTAAATTAATACTCCAGGAATTCTTATGTTGGGAAAATATAGAAGACTTTCACAGGGAACACATATTGTTCAGCCTACGTGTAGTATCATTAAACTATGTTTTGCATACAAGATCTCGAAGTCAAGATCGGCTACCCCTCATTTTTTTCTGTGGTGAAAAGTCACCGATATCATCGTCGGTCGACAGACGGCGCAGTTTGCAATCATTGGCTTATTACGCATGCGCGACTTTTTCGTAGTCTTTGTACGTGCACTGTAACGAAGGATTACCCCTCGCAGTGGTGTAAAAAAAAAATGCGCAGCCGGCGCGGGGGGGGGGGGGGTGGGGGGGGGGGGGTGGGGGGGGGGGGGTGGGGGGGGGGGGGGTTGGGCGTCTGGCGTCTGGCGTCTGGCGTCTGGCGTCTGGGCGGCGCCTGGCCGATATATGCATTGTCTGGGTTGTCAAATGGGTTTACAAATGTGTAAAGCTCCCTCTCCTGTAACAAATTCAAGGCTAAATTTTCATGACAAAAACAAATACACATACCTGAGGGCATACCCTCTCCTGTGACCAATTCAAGGCTAAATTTCCATGAAAACAAATACACATACCTGGGGGCAGCCGGGGTGGGGGGGGGGGGGGGTGGGGGGGTGGGGGGGGGGGGGGGGGGGGGGGTGGGGGGGGGGGGGGGGGGGGGGTCTGGCGTCTGGCGTCTGGCGTCTGGGCGGCGCCTGGCCGATATATGCATTGTCTGGGTTGTCCAAAATTTGGACATCGGCCAGGCATCGACCGATTTATTGGCGATCAGTTTGCGATGCGAAATGCCGCACCAGGTTTTAAGTCCGATTTAAAAGTAACTCGATGCCCGCCCGATGTCCAAAAATGACCCGGAGTCCCGTGGGGCCCCGGTCGAAAATGCCTAGAAATCCGTCGCAAACTACTCGCAAACCCATCGCAAGCTAATTGTGACTGGGGTATAAGCGCCCAAACGGCAATAAATGGAAAAGGCATCTTAAATTCCACCGATTCAATAAATAAAAGGAAGAAAATGTCTGAGCTTGTCACAAACAAAGTTTGACCTTTGGTTTCCGGTTTGCAAGTACCTTTACGAATTACAGGCTCAGGCTTGGCGTATCTCGTGGTCAAGGAAATATCTGGTTTGAACGTTCATTTCTGTTGAGAGTAGATAAAACCACCAACAACCCAAACAAATAAAGTAGACAAGGCCAGGGCAGAACATAACAAAGACCATCTGAAGCCGTATCAAGTACTTTTCAAAACAGTCGTAATGCATCGTATTGGCGCCAAAACACTGCGCCAAAATATTCAGTCACTTGCGGACTACCAGCGATGCGCTGCATAGTTTAGATATTACGTCCAGGGTTACCAGTTTATCTCAGAGAAGGAAATAAAAGGTCAGATTTCTAACTTCATGAACGTTTTGTTAAATTAACGTTTCCCTCAAGTAGTAAATGGGATTTTAAGCATTTTTTTAAGTGGACCCCGTATCGTTTGCAGAAACTGCTTAATTTGACATGGAGCCAAAACAGTACCGGAAAAAAAACGAGATCCCCGGAAGTCGATGAATTTCGCAGCGTACCGCAAGTTCTCGAGGTAAACTTACACGGTCTATATTAAGCAATCAGGGGTTGATCCAAGGGTGGAGGGGTGGGGGCGGGGGGGGGAGGGGGGGGGGAGGTTGCAACCCCTCCCTTGAGCGGCGAACTGTCATTGTTAGTAGAATAAACTTTATTATCCACCAATGACAAGCATAAAATGGAAATTTGTCTTTAGCTCACATTTCACAGTAAATGTTTAATGAAGAAATATACCGGTAAATAAAATATTGCATTAAAAATCCCTTTTCTGAAACCTTAAAAACAAGCCCCAAATTGCAGGAGGAAAAAAAATAATAAAATTTCAACGTTTTCCGGATCCCCCTATATCGCAGGACGTGTTTTCGGTACACAGTGGGAGCCACAACCCCACCCTTGACTACAAGCCAAATCCGCCCCTGGCGATAGCACAGGTCAAGAATTCCGAGGGTTAAAAAGATCGAGTAGGCTATTGCTGATAAAAATCAGCATAAAAATCAAGCAATTCTGTTGATTTGTACATTGTGTATTTGTATCTCGTTTGAAACTAAACATGGACTTTCAACTGAAGTACGTACGTACGCTTCATCAAGAGCTCACTTGCCTTCCATAGTGCAACATTTATCGGCCAACTATCAGGAGTCTGTGGAGGGGGAAAGAAATGTATGCCTTGCATGCGCAGTTCTAAAATAGGGGACAGCTTTGCTGGTGTTTCATCGCGATATTACGAGTACGAAGATAATGTACTGAACCAGTTGTGGAAAAGGTACAGTCATGCATGATAATTATATTATTATAGTGAGGGCTTGTTTCATGTAATGTATTACCGATACAGTAAGATCGAGAGTGCGTTTTATGGCATCAATAGACCGTATCGAATAGCCGCCATCTTGTGGGCAGTTTCTTTGTTTCTTGAGGACATGCATGGTTGCAAATTTTGAGCTTATATTGTTGAACAGTTTCAGTAACAAAAGGTACCCCACAAGATGGCAACTATTCGATGCGGTCTATTCAAGCTGAAACCGATAGAAGCAACTCACACATTTTGATTATTTTATTGCATCCAGTATGGCTGAAGTAGCTGCCAACGTCGATCTTCCGCCAGACGATGGCCCACGGTACACAGATCGAAGAGACTTACTTCTTGAAGTGACGAACATTCTGTTTTCTTACCTCTCAGAGAAGGATTTGTGCAACGTGGCTCTCTGCAACAAGGGTTGGAGGGAGAGAGCTAACTCGAACAGGTTGTGGCGCCGTCTGTGTAAGGTCCGCTGTTGGGAGCGCTTCGGAACAACCGTGGACCTTAACTTGGAAGATGCTAAATGTGAGATCAACAGAAACATTCCTAGCATGATCCTGACAAAAGATAACGCGGAGACACTGGAACCAACGTGCACGTGGAAAGTCACCTTTCTCAAGGCTTGGCATTTAGAATCATGCTGGCAGAATATGCAAAGGGAGTGTCATAAGAAACGCCTGTACATGGCCGACGGTGAACGCGGGTGCTTGTTTAAATCTGACGGGTGTTACGTTGTTCGAGCAGACTTAAGAGGGATCGACATCTTGCCTCTTAATCAGGAAGAAGTATGGCACTACAGGAACAACACTACAGTTTGGGGGAACGAGACTATTTGGAAACTAAAACGCTGTTTGGTTTCTAAAGGTATAGGATTGGTTCAAGCCTACGCCTCTTCGGATCCAGAAGGACGTAATGGCCAGGCCTTCTTCAGTACTTTTGACTGCAAATCTTTGAAGTGGTTGGTATCTGTCAGGGTTGACCCTAATGATCGTTTGTGTCTAGATGGAGAAACAGTGATCAACTCTTGTGGTTCTGAAGCAGTGGGTTCGTATCACTTCATCGTCTTGAGCAGCATCGATGGAAGACGCCTCCATACACTCAAGGGCCACACGAAAAAGATCAACGACTTGGCTCTTAATGGCGACTTGGCCCTCAGTGCTGCCGAAAACCTGAGGCTTTGGGATGTCAAGAAAGGAGAATGTTTGAAGATCTTGGACTGTCCTGGAAAATCCTTCGCATTCCATGTATGTTCATTGAATGATTCCCGTATCATGGGGGGCTTTGACAATACGATATGTTTCTGGGACATCAAGTCGGGTAACCCAACGGTAAAGATCAATGGGTGGTATCTCATGCGCATCCGTTTTAGCGAATTCGCAATTGGGTTTGTAGACAATTTAGATTTTTGGAAAATATGGGACCAGCACGGCGAGCTAGTCTTTGACACGATGGACATGGATGACACGGAGGCAGAAGAGAATGCAGCTTTGGCGATGGCCATAATTGGAACCAAGGTATTGGTTCAAGGCTGTGATAGTCTTCGTGTATGGAAACTCCAACCGGCTGGGTTACAGCACCTTGATACCATCGCCGCGAATCCCGTGGATTGCGATGACCTGGACGACCAGGAAATCGAGCTCCTCTGGGCAGATGACACCAAGGTGGTATTTCGATCAGATCCCTGGAAGGGAGGGTACGATGATGATGATGATGATGATGATGAAATGTTCTATTCTCGGATTTATGTTCACACCATTTGGTAAACTCAAACAGTACACGTATAAAACTGTGAGAATTTTAATGTTACGTTTTCAATACTCTTTGCACGGACCCTGGCGCACGTCGAGGACTCATCTATGATATAGTATGTGCTACTTGTAGAGTTGTGGGCGGAACCAGACCGCACTAATGACGTACTCGCATGATGAGTGATGACGGACAGTCATATGCAAATTTGGCCTCGCGTTGTCGATACCATAGTAACGCAATGTGTCCATCCTATCAGCTACACAATGCAGTGCTATTTTGCTGTAGGTATACACCAATCCGAGAGCCGAGGACCTGTTCTCTGTACGTCCAACATAACTGGGGGGCCATTCAGTGCCGTGAACTGTACGTTACATTATGTTGTCATTTCGAACAATTTGCGCATTCTTAAAAATTGTTAAAGCCTGTGCACAGGCACAAAGGGGGCGCGTTGTGCACTATTCAATTTCAACAACACAGAACGCACACTTCATGGCACTGGATGCGATGACCCCCAGTTATGGCGGCGCGCAGGGAAGGAGTAATTGGTTACCGGATTCGTGTATACATTCGAACGCGTACTACGGTTTCAACTGATCGTAATTAATAAATCACAAAGGCATCTGATCTCGATCGCTGATTGGCTTCCCCGATTTTTCGGAGGAATATTGACTCAAAACAAAGAAAACGTTAAGCAGCCACTGTACAGAAACCAAGACTTTAGTCTAAGTCTGGTCAAAAGCGTAAGAATCGATACCAACGTCAAAACAACCGCACAGCACAATCGCGCCGACGCGTCGCGTCGGCGCGCGAAGAGAACAAACAAAAGAGCTAATGCAATGGAACTCGCCAAAAGGGGGACTAGTATACATGCGAGATAAATCCTGTTTTTGCTTTGCTTTCGTGCGAATTTCCGCGAAAGTGCAGTACAAAAAAACAAACATTGTGTCTCTGAACCATAGGCTATGTCCCCTTTCACAATCGCCTCATTTTTAAAAGAAAATTTCAAACAAATGTCAATACTCTTCAGCACTTAAATGCACTATTATGTAATGTATAAACGTATAGTGACTTTTACAATCATTTGAGACATAAACAGGAGTTAAAAAACGGTAGAAATTATTCATCGTGGTATGTGAAACTAAATAATAAACTTATCTGCTGTCTCACGATGGTCAGTGATTTAGTCACGACGTAAACATTAAACAGGAGTTTAATACGTTCCTTTACGGTTCCCCAACAATTCACTGCGCGCACTACATGTTCGCTCATTCCCAGCCGCCCATACTGGGCGCTGGTACGGGCTGATGTGCCTTCACCATAGAGTTGGATATTGTGGCGGTCCGTACCAGCTTCCGTCAAAGCTGGTCCGGTTGGTAGCGTGCCGCCTCTGCTTTGTGGAACCCCTGCAGTGGTGGGCCGCAGCACCAGTGGTTTGTGAGAATGAGGAATCGGAGTGAGACTGTGGAGTCGGAGTAATCGGAATCTGACTGTGGAGTCGGAGCTCGGAATATGGGTGGAGCAACTTAAGGGCGGATCAACTTAAGGAACTTTGCTCCTGATTTGCTTATTCCTAGGTGGAGCCAAACTATATAGACTAAAAATTGGTGGACGGAGGCAAGGAATCAGAAAACAACAGTGACCATGTCTTTAATCATTCATCTTTATCCGCTATGTCTCTCTTTCACAATCACGAGCCCCCTAATTTAAACAATCTAACAATCGAAGGGAAAACTCTCTCTAAGAAGTCAGCGCCCGGCACAGCGGCCGGCGCCACTCAAACTCTACTCCAGTGGCTATAAGGCTGATCGCCACTTTATAAACCTCCAGGCCCCATAGACTAAGCACAATTTATATTTACCATACAACAGTGCCTAAACTTGATCTACCAATCAGACAACAGGATTCCCCAACATGTAATGTGCGAGTGACTCAATACATCTGCTTATAACATACAGTTGGTTTTGTGCTTAAAACATACAGTTGGTGCCTAGGGCCTATATACATGTAATTATTGTTCCGTCACATAGCCCCCCTCCCAACATTTTCAGTCCCTGAAAACCTAGAAAACAAAATAATCGCTTTACACAAAAGATAAGTTATAACCAAATCTCTGGCTCATTCCAATACTTTTTGGAAACGTAACTTGAAGGTTAAAACAATTTACAGATTTCACTTTGAATCTGAATTCTTTAACATGAAAACAACATCTGCACATTCAAGATAATTTGAACTTTAACTCTGGAACTCTTTAACATAAAAACATAACTATATTTAGAAAATATAAATTTAACTTACACACTTTTAGAACTTCGCAACTCTTTAACATTACGAAAATGTTTACAAAAACAGTCTCATCGGAATACTGTTATGATTTAACCCAGCCGGGGCAGTTTATTGTTCAAGGCATGTGAAAGGTCCTCTTGATCTTCCTTGGTGGCAGATGGCATCATCGCGGAAAAACGTGGTAGTGATTGTCATTTCAGTGCGATTGGCCGGACGCGAGAATTGGCGGGGATGGGATCCGTCGGACGACTCTCAACCTCTCCCCCGCTGTCCGACGTGGACGAATCCACAGGGGCGCTGTATTCACGAAGTCACTTTCCCCAGTCCGTGGATGTGGTCCTGCTGGCTCCACTGTGGTAGTTGGTGTCGGTCGTCCCTGAGGAGGGGGAGGCGCTGGCTGCAACTCAATAGTGGGCTTGGGTGGGAGAGGTGGTATAGGAGAGGTAGAGTGTGGATTGGGGTGGGTTGCACCGCGCCAGGGTTCTTGCTGCCTCTCCGGTGATTTTTGAGGTGCCGGTCCCTTGAGTCTCTCGTGGTGAAACGCTCCCCGCAGATGTCACATCGGAACCGAGAGTTCTCCATGTGGCATTCTCTGAGGTGCCTGACAAGATTCGACCTTTTTGTCGTTGTCGTTCCGCACCCCGGCTGAGGACAGTGGTATCTGGGTTCAATGGGCTGGGTTCTGGAATCCCGATGCCGGTCCTTGCTGTCGGCTCCCCGCTTTTCTTTGTCCACTCCCATCTTCGCCTGCACTGTAGGAATCACGGCCGATTAACGGTCGTAATCACAGTGGAACAGTCGAAATCGGATGGAATAACTATGGGAATCGCGGTGGAACACTGGCAGGAATCACGGTGGAATAATTGTCGGATTCATGGTGGAATAATTGTTGAAATGTTTCTCGAATGGCTGAATACGGGTGGTCTTCCCGAAAGCTATCCACGGTTTATAGGTGATGGACAATCCCTCCTAAAGTGTCCTAACCCTCCGCAGTTGTGGCAGGCCTCATCTTCTCGTGGTTTCCTGCCTCCCTCCTGTTGACCCCATTTCTTGTTTGCGACACTTTCTTCGCTCCTCAGAGTTGTGGTTCGCATCGCTTTCTCTAGATCAATCATCATTCTATGTAATACGGCAAGTTGTTCCGACATAGCCTGCGTCTGCCGGTTGAATTCCTCTCTTGAGACAGCTTCCACGTACCGGTGGACCCTTGGATTTCTGTCCTGGCGACTACCTTGGCCCTGCTGCCTCTGCCTTTCGGAGTTGGTGAACGATATCTCCAGAGCTGCCCGTATCGCTTCATCCAAGGACTTTGCGTGCGCTCTGAAGATACCCGCTCGCACTTCTGCATCTTGGATAGCATCCATGAAATGCCCCTGGGCGAGTCTTTCCCTCGAACCACTACGGAGGTCTGGGTATGCCAACTCGGTAAGCCGTCGGATGCTGTGTCCGAGAGCTTGTAGACCTTCATTGACTCCCCTCGTCGTACTCCGCAGTTCCGATAGGAATCTCTCGGCCCGTTCTCCGGGACCAAATCTCCTTTCCAGCCTTGTAGCAAAGTCGTCGTAGTTCACTTGTTCGCCGTGTGTCCCGTCTCCAAGCACCTGCTGGGCCTGCCCTTTCAGACTTGCTGCCAAGAAGAATGCCTTTTCTGCCGAAGTCCACACGTTAATAGTGGCACAAGCCTCAAAATGAGCCTTGTAATCCCTCCAAGAAAGGTCCCCTGAAAATCTGTCCGGAATAAAACTCGGCTTTCGTTGTGCTCTGTGGATCTTCTCATCCCCTGCACCCGTCTTCTCTTCTGCTTCTGCCGTGGCCGGGTCTCTCTGGTTTCCTGCTTCCAATTGTCGCTTCCGTCAATCCTTGCTCCAGTCCTCCCATTTTCGTTGATGGGGAAACCTTTGGTAGCTGTGGTTGACTCAACTCCATCTTGGTAGTAAAAACTGGACCCCTTGTGCTGGATCGTTCATCTAAAGTCGGCACATGCTCGCTTCCAACTCTCCACTGTGCCATCTCGAAAGGTCTCCCTTGAGGTAAAGCCGTGCTCAGGCTTGCCGCTCATGCAGACTGTCCGGCTGCCACTGCATACCTTGGGGATGTTCGCATTCCTGCTGCCATGGTGCTGAAAACCAGTGGGACGTATGGACCGTACCCCGGTTGCGTTTGGAAGTCCCCACTAGCGGTATAGTGATTCCCGGTGGTGCAGAAACTCCAACATTCACTGTGGAATGTTCTCTTAATTGTTCCCATTCCCTCCGGGTACCAGTGTTCGATCTTCCCGGTTGTTACAGGTGGCCTACGTGCCGCCTCTGCCTTGGCTCTTGCCATTTGCACGTTGCTCGCTGGAGTAGAGGAGCTAAATGGATTTAGCATAGGGGATCCTCCGGCTGGTTCCCTGAGCTCGCCTATCCATCCACGTTGTAGCACCCTCTGCTGACTAGCCCCCTTAAGTTGTGTAGAGTGGTGCTTGCCAATGGTTGCTTCATCCACTCTTTACCATCAGTTGTCCATCCTGACAATCCTCCTGGAACCGCTCCGGGATTCACTTTAGATGTCATTGGAGACAACTGATGCTGGGTTACTTCCTTGACTAGCACGTTGGCTGCTCCACTTGTTGCTGTACTCCCTACAGCCGCTTGAAAGGAGTCACTTCCCACAGCCGCTTGAAAGGAGTCACTCCCCACAGCCGCTAGAAATGAGTCACTCCCTCGGTACCGAAATTCCACTCCAGAATCGACCTCTTTCACCTGGTGTCTCCCCGGTGTAAGTACGACTTGCTCCCTCTGCTCCATTCCCGTTTCAGTTATCCAGAGTACTGGTGAATCCCACTGCTGCCACCAATGTGGCGGTCCGTACCAGCTTCCGTCAAAGCTGGTCCGGTTGGTAGCGTGCCGCCTCTGCTTTGTGGAACCCCTGCAGTGGTGGGCCGCAGCACCAGTGGTTTGTGAGACTGAGGAATCGGAGTGAGACTGTGGAGTCGGAGTAATCGGAATCTGACTGTGGAGTCGGAGCTCGGAATATGGGTGGAGCAACTTAAGGGCGGATCAACTTAAGGAACTTTGCTCCTGATTTGCTTATTCCTAGGTGGAGCCAAACTATATAGACTAAAAATTGGTGGACGGAGGCAAGGAATCAGAAAACAACAGTGACCATGTCTTTAATCATTCATCTTTATCCGCTATGTCTCTCTTTCACAATCACGAGCCCCCTAATTTAAACAATCTAACAATCGAAGGGAAAACTCTCTCTAAGAAGTCAGCGCCCGGCACAGCGGCCGGCGCCACTCAAACTCTACTCCAGTGGCTATAAGGCTGATCGCCACTTTATAAACCTCCAGGCCCCATAGACTAAGCACAATTTCTATTTACCATACAACAGTGCCTAAACTTGATCTACCAATCAGACAACAGGATTCCCCAACATGTAATGTGCGAGTGACTCAATACATCTGCTTATAACATACAGTTGGTTTTGTGCTTAAAACATACAGTTGGTGCCTAGGGCCTATATACATGTAATTATTGTTCCGTCACAATATTTTAACTAGAGTGCGCACTCCCAATACATGATGTGCCGATATGGACGCCGCCATTTTGGCTTAACGCTATGGGTGCTCGGTGGGCAAAGCTGTGTTGCCCACTTTGCACTCATAGTTAAGCAAACATGGCGCCGCCCGCATCGGTACGGTCCACACACGTGGCTTGAATAGCCAGTGACGGAAACGCGTGACGAAAAGGTCGCATATACAGAGACGAAACATTGATTATGTTAACGCTCATATATCCAATGCAAACAGATCAACTTTACGAATAAAATGAGTGTATTGTGTGCGAGACTGCCTTGTCTGTTGGAAAAAAATTATTTACATGCGTTAAAGGTACACGCCGGCCTACTGTTTACATGATTTAGTGATGTAGCAGCATTGGCAATACTTTTTAAATAGTCGTTGTGAAAAAAGATCATCAAAATATCCCGTAATTTACTAAAGAAGTGCAAAATCAACAACGGTCAAAATACGTGTTATACGCTTTACCAGCCGTTGCAACTACGCGCGAGCCTCACGACTTTGTCACAAACTATTCGCTCTTCTCCTACACAGGATATCTCCAATTTTCTGTTCACGATTTCACTGGACATCCCGGACGACCGAATAGGAATTTCCGTTTTCTTTGGGGGAGTTGGCATCATGTTTTTTTCTTCACGAACGTACACCGGATACGCGGAGCATAGAGCTATATGCGCGGAGCAACCAACCCGGCCGGCCGTGTGTGCACTCGGGCTTTTTGCCGTGCTGCTGCGCGGGGCAAAATCCTACACTCCACCGTAGCCTGCCGTAGCGCAGCACGCCGCGCTCGCTCCCGTTCTCTGGACTCTTGAAACAAACATTTATGTTCGAATTTTCATACCTATGTTTAACTCTGTTTCATACCTGTATAAATAGTGAATGTTAAGTAAGGTTGTTTTTGCCCTTACCCGACGTGATTATTAACACTGTATACTCAGTGCTTTCCCGAGACTCTATGAAAAACTTCATAGCGTGCTCGGGTGGGACTAGTCTTGGTGCAAGACGTATCTGCGTGATATTTGTCACTAACCGCCAGGCGCTAACCACGACCACCGACAATCGTCAAGAGAGGGCGCCATACACACTGTTGTTCGCAGACACGTCTTGGGACATTTGTCGAACGTTGGTATGTGACACTGTGTGACCTGTAACCTAAGCTTATACATATGCATTATAGAGGTCAACAGAGTTCCACATAATGAGCCTGGCAACTTTCTGTGCCCGCACAGCTGGGGTTATTTCCTTCCTACGAAATCATGGTCCCATATCCTCCAAAAAAAAAGCCACTTGTATATACGTTATACCCGAATCAAGTGTGTTACAAATTGGGAAGAATCATAAACGTAACATTTAAAAGAACGGCTCAGATTTTCCGCTGCCGAGCTATATAGACTTACCCGGCGCGGCCCGCGCCCCGCGGTGGAATTCCCGATCCACACACGCCCCAAAAAGCAACAGTTTCAACCTCAAAATGGCCATCACTAATACACGTTGTACACCATCTGAGGTACAAGTAGCCTATCAAGGTTTTAACCGAGTACAATGACTGACTTACACTCTTAAAGAGAGTGCAATTTTACGACCGATTTCGAGACCGTTTCTGTGCGTGCCGCACGGCATTGCACACATTTTGCAGAATTTTGCGTGTGGCGGACCGGGAGTAATGAAAATGCGATGCCTGCTAAATATACCAAAATAAAAGAAGTTCGATCGTGTCCAGGTTCGTGTTTGCCAGACGGATTTGTGAAACTGTGTAATGTTTAGGGGGGATACTTGTTCGTATTTGTTTAAAATTGTATTCTAATAAACGTGTGCTACGGGTGCTGTTTGTCGCCCACAAATTAAAGCCTGCCCTTTGCCAGCGTCACAATTTTTAGTGGTGAATTCACTGTATTCCGCACGGAGATGGACGAACTGTACCGCCAACTTAAGCATAACACAGCAACCGCTTGGTCAATTTTTGCAAGTATTTCTAAAATCTATTGTGTGTAGGTAGAGAATTATTTTAATTCATAATTGAACTTTTTATTTTCCGCAAGTTGCTGCGAGACGTCGATCATTTGCGGAAACAAATAGGCATGACCTTTTGTTTAAAAAAAAAAAAAACAGAACATTTTTGTATACACGTTTGCCACTAATTCTTCATGCCGAACGTTTAAATTTGGCGAGGAAACGTGATTTTAGTAGTAAACAAAAAATCATGTTTTTTCTTCGAAAACACGAAGTTAAACGATTTTTTTTTCTACAGGACGCATTAGTTCTCAGTCTAGTCCGACGGCTGAGTAGCGCTAGCCAGCGAGTGCCGTACGGTTTTCGCAGTCGGTGAAATCGTAACAAAGACACGTTTCTGCAGCGTACGGGTTCAGCCAAATAACGGCTTCGGTTGCCGGGCCGACAAACCAAAGCCGAAGTTCGTTGAATCCATTGAAAAAAAACTGGCCCCATTGCCACATTTTCGTATTTTTTATTTTAAAAACAAATACATGTAAATCACGGACGTGTCTGACGCGATAACGTGTGCTTTTCCTGTTTAATAAGACGTATACGTACAGGTACCAGACTTCACAGCGCTCGGCTTGAAAGATGTTAATAAGCCTACGTCATAGGTATGCATGGCATAATGAGCAATGCTTGGAATGCGCTCGGAATTTCCCGAGCGGATTCAGGAAAAGTCCCAAGACGATACTGGAGCTCGCACGTAGACTGGTTCCCTGTCCTCATAGTAGAGTGCATGGCGCCCTCTCTTGGCGAATGTCGGTGAATGTTGGTTAGCGCGCGGCGGTCAGTGACAAATATCACGCAGTATCGTCTTGCACCAAGACTAGGGTGGGACTCGAACCCACGACCTCCTGCATACAAGGCAGACGTCTTAACCACTCGACCACCGAGCTAGCCGGTGTTGAATGGCCGGTGTTGAATGGCCGGTTTGAATGGCCGGTTCGAATTCCACCCGAGCACGCTATGAAGTTTTTCATAGAGTCTCGGGAAAGCACTGAGTATACAGTGTTAATAATCACGTCGGGTAAGGGCAAAAACAACCTTACTTAACATTCAATTTCCCCGACGCAAGTCTAAATCAATTTCTGTATAAATAGTCTCTCTTTCGTAAATTACTGATAAATGTTTGGGGAAAATCAGAGTTTAATTTGGTGCAGTTCTGCAGTAAGAATCTTTCATGCAGCTGGACACAAAACTAACTCGCAAGACCATGTGACTTAAAGTCACGTGACCTCTGTTTTTTGAAAATTGCTCAAAAACGGCCAAATTCCGTGGTTTCTTTTTAGGATATGTTCAGTTTATTTCGGAAGGGCATTCATAATCTTGTATGGGTCCATTTCGAGCCCAAAATTGCCCAACAAGGCCGGTGTGTACCTTTAAGAAGAAAAAGACGTAACCTCGTGGTCACATGGCGTATATAATTTTGGCCAATGAGGGCGCAAACAAATTAGTCTGTCCCAGCGCCAGTCACGGCATCTGATCAAAAAGGGAGGAATTCCTCCCGTTTCGGAAAGTTCTTAGATACCCGAATGCACGTCACAACCCCACCCAATAACTAAAAGCCAAATCCGCCCCTGGCGATAGCACAGGTCAAGAATTTTCCACACTAAATACGCAATGTGTTCACGTGATAAGGTCGTACCGCAACGCATAGGATGAATAGTGACCTATGACCCAGAATTTTATGTAAAGTAGGTACGATGAATAATAAATATGTAGCTTAAAATTAATGCAAATTAGACAACGACAACACTGAACACAGACGAAGACGGAAAGTCATGACCTGAAACCGTATTCAGCATATTGAAAACATGGCCTATAGACCGTATTGAATAGCCGCCATTTCGTTGGGCACCTTTAATTTGTTACTTAAACCATTCAAAAATGTAAGCACAATATGTGCAACAATGCATGTCCTCAAGGAACAAAGAAACTGCCCCACGAAATGGCGGATATTCGATACGGTCTGTAATATGCGCATGTGTCAGTTGGCATGCACGTATCTTAGTAAGAAAAATGTACCCGGGGTACCATGCTCTTCCAGTCATCTTTTCAGACACAGTAGATTTGGGTCACAGTCGTAGGAAAGTGTTGATAATATAAGTATGCATATATAGATATTTGCATAGAGGTTAATGGGAGCAGAAGTAAGAAATTATGCTGCAAGAAACTGAGGATGCAAAAGTACTATACCATCTCCCGATATTGGTCCTAATTACTCTCAAATGTGTTATTGCCATGGATATGAGTGTTTAAGTTAGATCAAAGTACTATGCTATGATTCGGTCTATAAGCAGACTAAAACACATCACAGAGGCCGTTGCTGCGTATAAGAACAATTAATCTAGAATACACAACTCGTTCAATTATTTTGGCTAGAAATTGTAGGTTTGAAATTCTTAAAAGTTTCTTTGTCCAATCCAGGTTTCTTAAGGAGAGGGCGAACTTGAGAATCTTTCAAAATGCGGGGAAATAACCAAGAGACAATGATTTATTAACAATTCTAGTAATGGATGGGACAACATCGTCGCAGCAGTTCTTAATAAAGGATGTTGGTATGGGGTCCAGGTCACACGACTTCGATGGCGAGTTGGAAATTAACTTTTTTTATTTCAAACTCAGAGGCTGGATCAAAAGTAGTGAAACCTCCGAAAATAGGCCGGCTAGGTGGGTGATCGACATAGTTGGATGAAAGTTCGGAACGGATACGAATGATTTTATCAACAAAGAAGTTCGAAAATTGACTTGTGATTATTGAGGATGTGATTAGATTCCGAGGTAGAAAGTACTAGAATCCGACTCTTGTGAAGCAGTTCATTTATGACACCATACAACTACCTATGGTTTCCATGACAACCAGTGATCTGAGAAGAATAATACTTCGCTTTGGCTTTCTGGATTAGACATGCCAACACCAGTCGCTGGGAACGATAGTTTTGTCTATTAATTTCCAACTTTGTAGATCGCCACTTCCGTTCTAACCGTCTAGCATTGCCATGCTGCACGTATATCCTCGTCGAACCATGACACGTTGAGCTTAAGTTTTATACGTCGCGTTCGGCAAGAGGCGTGGCTGTCAAGCACAGACAGGGGTGCTGACTCATACTGGCCGACACCGGTGTCGAGATCGACTGCGTCAATGTCGACACAGGAGAGCGGTGGATATATCCCGACGAAAATTGTCCATGTCGATTTCTCTCAACCGACGAGTATTAACAACGACTGTGGGCGCTGTTGGTTTTTCCATTGATAATGTACACATGATGGCAAAGTGGTCAGATAGTCCAGGGTGAATATAAAGGTCGTTAACTAGTGATGAATCTTCCCGTGTGATGAGCAAATCCAAGCATTGTCCACTGCGGTAAGTTGGTTGTGTGACGTGATGAACGAGCCCATATGATGATAACAATGAATTGAAACGGTTGGCAGCGGAGTCGGAAGGATTTTCAACATGAACGTTGAAATCACCAGTGATAAGAATGTCAGAGGTGCGTAACAAGTAGGATTCTATCAGAGTTTCGAAATCTTCAAGTAAGGAGCCGATGTTAACTTGACGTCCGTGCTTATCCTTCCCAGACCGGTAAATGTTGACGATACGGACAGATCTTGATCTGGAAGTGATCTCGACGTAGATGGATTCAAAGGATGAAAAATCGCTTACATTGGATTCAATGGTAAGCGACAGAGTAGACTTCGCGAGAATTGCTACACCGCCGCCAGTCTTATGAGTTCGTGGGATATGATGAAATGAGTATCCAGGAGGACGCAGCTCTCTGATTATCAAGTCATCTCCAGCTTCCGGTTTAAGCCGAGTTTCTGTCACGGTCACGATATCAAGGTTGCTATTGTAGACAAAATCGGCAAATTCATGTGTCTTATTTCGAATTGATTGGGCGTTCATAGAGCAAAAAATGATGGGGTAGATGTTTTAGATTGTTCAGGCAAACTCCCGGCCTTTTGTTCCTTGTGTGCCTGTTGTCGAGCGCCTGGAACATGACAGGTAGTTATTTTCCGTTGTTTCCTTCAGTTTATTCCAAGGTGAAGTAAATCGTGCCATAGTTGAACAGGTACCGTTTGTGTATTGTTTGAAGAAGAAGCGATATCATATAAATGACACCTGCTGTACCTGACATCATCAGGTTTATCAATTTACCTCATTCCATGAAAATCGGGTCCAGGGTTTGGGGAAATATCCCCACAAGAAGTAACTTTACATTGAAAGTTGGTGATGCGTTGCTATAATAAGACACCCGAGTTTATAACAAGACACCCGAGTCGCCAGGAACCCATGGAAGCGGAACCTCCGAAGGACAGGGGCGTTGTCTGGCTTCACGACCAGCGTGTAACCATGTAGTTGAACGCCAACACAAATAACAAGGAGGAAACGAAGCATATTGGTCACCATTGTTCCTGGAGTGTATGTTGTTTGCACGTATCGTCACCGCAGACAACCCCCATTGTAGTTTTGAGACCCCAGGGGTATTGTTAAACAGATTCTGGTCCAGAAACTGTCATGGCGGACATATCCATAGGGATTCAATCCTACCGTTTGGTAATAAAGAAATACTAGTATCCACAGCACAATCGGAAGGATACAGAATAAGCACAAACATCCACGAAGCTAAAAAAAGCGGCCGATTAAAGTCAATCAGCGAAACAAAGTTGTCTTCCTGATAAAACAGACAAAAAGCACGGAGCAAAAGTTCCCGCGTGGCAGCCTGTTAGGCGCTCAACATATATTCAGATAAGCACACTTCTACAATAATCCATTTTATGACTGTTGGGTAAAATACATGTACATAATTCACAGTCGTACGCTTTGGTAGCGACCTGAACCATTCCCACAGCGCATAAAAAGGTAACTTTCGACCAATGAAAAGCCAAGAGGGGATCTGTCTGGCGCAACAATTGTGTCAACCCACCGCCCACCCTCACCCCTTCTCCGCCTTTGATAATAATTTATGTAAATATTCCAGTGTGGTGTTTTAATTCAATTTGATTGGTAATGTATGGCAGAAATTTGCATAGAAGAGACGGACAGTGCCTAAATTATAAATAGTCTTTGTGAAATGTTCAAGCAGTGGACTGTTGTTGAACGAGTGTTTACTGTAAATGCCTGATTTAAGTAACTGAGGCATTACTCAATGTTAAATTTAATGTTTTGCGAACACAATCTGATAAGGGCTAGCATTCCAACCGTATGTGCCAGCGGTGTATAGACCGTACTGAATAGCCGCCATCTTGTAGGGCAGTTTCTTTGTTCATTGAGGACATTGCGTGGTTGCACGTATTATGCTTAAATTGTTGAACAGTTTAAGTGACAAAAGGTGCCCCACAAGATGGTAGCTATTCGATACGGTCTATACCCAGCACGATATGTGGCAAAAAGGACTTCCCCCAACGCCCCTATACCTAAACACTCTTCCCTTTTGTTAACGCACCACCCGCACCAACCCACCCCCCTAAAAACTGAAAGGAATTATTTTGAAATTCCTTGGATGTTTGAGACACTGGGGTAACAATGGAAGAGGGAGTAAGGGGACCCACTGCCACATATCGTGCTGTATATGCATAGATAGGTGGAAAACATCCCCGGCACTGTAGGCAGGCGTGCTGAAAGATAACTTGTACGCTAACCAAATGGAAGAGTGTGTTGAGGTATAGGGGCGGAGGGGGGAGTGGTTCCTTTGTCACATATCGTGCTGATTGTAAAGCTATTTTTTCTGTGGCAAGGATGCCAAGGGCTTTGTTTGTGGCAAGCGTCCGACACTATGAGCAAAAACATGTACATGTTCATTGTAACCCCATTGTTAGTAACAATGGTGTGTGCCCAATTTCCATTGTTAGATGTTCATAGTGCGAGTACCTTTGGGGCAAGCGTGCCCTCTTTTTGTGATAAATGTGCAAGGGCCTTTGTGGCAGGAATACCGAGCAATTTTGGACAAGCTGCTTCTGTGGCAAATAAGCCAAGGGCTTTGTTTGTGGCAGGGGGAGTGGTTCCTTTGTCACATATCGTGCTGATTGTAAAGCTATTTTTTCTGTGGCAAGGATGCCAAGGGCTTTGTTTGTGGCAAGCGTCCTTGTACCTTTGGGGCAAGCGTGCCCTCTTTTTGTGACAAATGTGCAAGGTCCTTTGTGGCAGGAATACCGAGCAATTTTGGACAAGCTGGTTCTGTGGCAAATAAGCCAAGGGCTTTGTTTGTGGAAAGAGTACCATTTACTCTTGGGGCAAGCCTGCCCTCAGTGTGGCAAGCGTGCCAAGTACTTTTGAAGCAAGCATGCATGCCCTCTTTTGTGGAAAATATGTCAAGGACTTTGTGGCAAGTGTCCCAATTACTTTGTGCCAAGTGTGCAAAGGACTTTGCGGCAAGTGTGCCAGGTACTTTGTGGCAAGTGTGCCATGTACTTTGTGGAAAGTGTGCCATGTACTTTGTGGAAAGTGTGCCAGGTACTTTTCGGAAAGTGTGCCAGGTACTTTGTGCCAAGTGTGCCAGGTAGGTCTACTTTGCGGCAAGTGTGCCAAGTACTTTGTGGCAAGTGTGATGTGCCAAGTACTATTGGCAAGTGCGCCAACTACTTTTGAAGCAAGCATGCGTGTCCTCTTTTGTGGCAAATATGTTAAGGACTTTGTGGCAAGTGTCCCAATTACTTTGGGCCAAGTGTGCAAAAGACTTTGTGGCAAGTGTGCCAGGTACTTTGTGGAAAGTGTGCCAGGTACTTTGCGGCAAGTGTGCCAGGTACTTTGCGGCAAGTGTGCCAAGTACTTTGTGGCAAGTGTGATGTGCCAAGTACTATTGGTAAGTGCGCCAAGTACTTTGCGGCAAGTGCGCCAAGTATTTTGTGGCAAGTGTGCCCTCTCCTTTTGTGGCAAGTGTGCAACCGACACTGCGGGCTGCGTGCCCATTTAACCCTTTGCGGACATGTTTTATCTTGGTATTTAGGCAAGCTTCAGTGCAAGGCCGAGGCTAGAGCTGTCGGCTGACTTCAAGGGGTTGACTGGAGTAAATTTATATTTAATAGACTTATAAAAATACTCTTGTTTAATTCTTATTTTTCTATTAGCAATTTGTATGTCTTTTATATTTATATTTAGATATTTGTTATTCAGGTTAATGTTATACCGTATTTGGGTGTTTCTATAAATTAGGGGTCCAAAAGTGTGACATTTGGTGTCCCCCGTTACACCTAATATGTGTTATTTTTCGTACAAAAATCATTAAAATGGCTTTTAAACCATTTTGTATACAAGTACTTTATGTACGCACTCTTTGAGATGGAAAGTATTTAAATAATGTGTCCTGAACTTACAAAAACAAGATGTAAAATGTAACGGGGGACACCAACACTGGACCCCTAATTTATAGAAAGACCCATTTGTATATTTTTAAATTTAATTTGACCCTAAAACCACGAAATGAATTTCATAAATTTGGAATCCGACGTATACGAGTCACTCCACGAACATTGGGTTTAATCACTCAATTTTTCTTTCCATTTTTTTGTTACAGTGACGGCAGCAAATTTTCATAATTTGCATATTGATCAGCTAATTTGCATAATTTGCATAATTATCTAAACACTTGATGTTTATCATGTTCTCTGGCCACGGCCATACAAACTTAATTTACACATGTACATCGCTTTGAACAGATACCTACGTACAAAGTTGTATTGTAAAACGGTTTTCCTAATGGTGGCCGCTAATTTGCATAATTTGCATATTTGCGTTCACACTATTTATTCAGAAACATGTTTATCGTGTACTGTGACCATGCAAACACAGGTTTAGAAACTTTATGTGCTTTGATTGGGCACCTTAATATAAATGTGACCAGTCGACCGTTTGGGTCACCTAGGGGAGATCCAGGAGAGTTGAGCCATTTTTTGTATTTTGGCCAATATTTCTCTATATTTGTGAGTTGGGCGGCAACGTTTATATTCATATTGAAGTACAACTATTATGTTACTCTATGGTCAGGGGTAATGCTTTACCAGATGATTGCATATTGCATCAATATTTCATTCAAAAAAATTTGTCAAGTGGCACAAGTCTCCTGCAAGGTGAGGAGAGTTGAGCATATCCCTCAGGAGAGTTGAGCCACCCTGAGGAGAGTTGTGCCACTGTGAAAATGGTAAGAAGCAAAGCCATGTTTAGCTTGTTAATGGCCTGGTGCAAACTGTAGGTGTGAAAGTCATGTGTGGGTCAAGGGTCAGGATTTTTCAAATGAAATTTACACACAGTAAAATATGTATGGGATGGGCGTTTTTTATCCTAAACATCTTTGACAAGTCCATGGTTAAAAGATGGGTAGCTGGGACACTAGCGTGCAACAAATTACAACATTAAAGATCATACAGGTATCTTCACAATCACTTCTTTGAGAAATTATTAATCATTTAAAAAAGCTTTTTAAAATTATAGCTAACACATTTCTTTAGTGGCACTTTATTCCTGTAGGTTACTCAACGTCCTCACATTTTAAACGATAGCTATAAATACAAATGGCAAAATAGCCATGAGAAAAGACAATAACAACTATCAAACTTCATACAAAATAAGTAAAACTCTTCAAGTTCCTGCTGTCAGTAGTGCAGCTAGGAAGCATGTTAGTAGATAAGTATATTTTTTCCCCAATGCCAACTGCCTTTATGTGCGTCTATGGAATCATGTGATCCGGGCGCTTTAAGTTCCTAAGATTGAAGTTCAGATGATGTTTAGATGTAGTCAAACATTTTAGTAACAAAGAATACTGATAACATTTTAAACTCTAAACGATAGACATCACATTATCCTAACAATCATTAATTTAATTTGAACCGGGAGAGTTGAGCCATGGATCAAGTCTCCTTATGGTCAGTTGCTCAACTCTCCTTAGGTCGGCCATTTTGACATGCGACTTAATTGCCAATATAGCGGTTGGATCAAATTCAATCAA
This sequence comes from Henricia sp. BOLD:AAB3569, assembly GCA_037783545.1. Lineage (NCBI taxonomy): Eukaryota > Metazoa > Echinodermata > Asteroidea > Spinulosida > Echinasteridae > Henricia > Henricia sp. BOLD:AAB3569. The sequence goes on along the minus strand of JBBELK010000076.1, from coordinate 74,697 downwards.
AATCGCCATAATGAAACTACAATGTATAGGCTACATATTGCAAACATTACTATGAAAGTAATTGCTAACACGTGAGTAATGGAAAGGGTCTTACCTGTAACTCAAAAATCCACTTTTTAGTGCAATTTAACTTGTTTTGTTCACCTCGTCTCTATGGAGCTGCTATGCATCTGCCTGCTTTAACTAAAAGGAAAGTTATGTTACACACTACCAACAGATGGCGTTTGTGCTTTATCGCTCTCGTGCAAGTGGGAATTTTAGGGGGTGGCTCAACTCTCCTTGTGGCTCAACTCTCCTGGATCTCCCCCCACATATATTGTCTTGATTTAGGAATTCCTCTGTATTCAATCTTACTTGCATACATTGTTGCGTGCTGCATGCTGCGTGCAAGCTTATTGCATAATTATTCAGGCGTAGCTTCCGCTAACAAAGATTAGGGTGTGGCTACGTGCAGTCAGATCAGTTCCGTTGACCGGACCGTCAGTCGGTTCTTCAGTCACTTGCGTGATAGACGGTCTCTGAGCCTGACTCGCTGTGCTGCTATAGCTTGCGATCATGTTTTCCATCCAGCTTGCCTGTGCTAAGTTGCTTTGCCTGTTTGCTGTCCACGTTGAGAGAGGTAATTTAAACTCTCGCCGCTGCGCAGGTCACTCCTGGTGCGGGGCACACCACTGCATTTGGTAAGTTTTGCTTAATCTTGTATCGCATTATTTGATTTTACATGTCCTATTTAGTGCACCGTATTAATGTTGATCTCTAGAGGGCGCTGTATATTTTACGTACGGCAAGCAGCCTATTAATTTGTATTGTTGAACAGTGTTGAATATATATGTATTTTCTCGTAATTTATTAGGGATTGATTGACGCACCTTATCTCCGTCAACTGGGATACATCTGCCTGGGGTTTTCTTAGAGAACTGTTGGTATGTTTATAACTTAATTGTGCAATATTGTGTACATTTCTGTACGTTGTCATTTGGTGACAATTTCCATGATTGCCTTGGTTCTAGTGCAATATTTCAATACACATACCCAGCTGTTGCAATAAGAGACTCCTAGAAACTTTGTTCATGTTGGAGTACATGTACATTTTAAGTAAATGCAATGTTCACTTTGAATCTTATTAATTTAACAAACATTAAGGATTCATAAATGTTCAAGTGCAATTTAAGGAAACACTCAATTGAAACATCATGCAATTTCCTTGTTCACGTTTTAATGTGCAATATCATGTTCACTTGCTGTACCCGAAACATTTCTGTAGTGGAATTAACAGTGGTTTTGCTACATTATTTTGTATTATATGTATCTTTTGTATATTTATTACAGGTTATCCACAATAAATACAAATACTCCTATTTTGCAACGACCATTGTCCTGATTATATTATTTGTTCCTTTCCTTCCATACGGTATCCATAGGTTACATAAAGTTACATTGAAAAGTAGAATTTTCCTAATGGCGGCAGGTAATTTGCATATTATGCAAATTTGACACCTTTCCACCAAATATATTTTGGTAGACTTTTAGTATGATGTTCAGGAGACTTACTGAAATGCATATGTGACCGGACCTGATTTAGTTCGGTACAAAGTTGTCACAATGGTGCCACATAGCTCATGCCACTGGCCCCCTGACAATTGTTCTTTGGTATTTCTTTGAAGCTTTTAAAAGGAACAATTGTTGGGTGGCCGTGGCACACAAGGGACATGGCATACCACAGATATCTTTGCAAATAGTTGCAATGTCGCAATTATCTTCATAAACAAATGTATTTTGCGATGTCATACGCCTTTGCAAATATGTTTGTAACTATATTCGCAAACATTTGCCATGAAACTTATGCCACCGAAAATGTTAACAACGATAAAACGGTCATGTTCGATGATTCTTGTAAGCCGCCTTATATTTTTCAAACCATTCGAAGCGCGTGCACGTGGTGTATTTGGGTCACGCTCTGCGGTCGACGCGCTGTATTTGGGTCACTCGCTGCATTCCGACGCGCTGCTCTATTTGGGTCACTCGCTGATTGGCTCCCTAGGAAAGCCTAGGCAAAAACAAAGAAAAAGTTACACCTTCTGGGAGAAATTCCCAAGACTACTCTAGTGAGCAAAGACTGGTCCGTTAGTGCTGCAAGAGTGCGCACTATATGGCCAACGCGTACACAAACCAATATCGACTAGAGTAGTCTTGGGCCAATACTAATTATTCCTTGGTGGGCACATTCTGGAATGTGCCTGACCTGTATTTACCTTTATTGTGGTTTATATTATATTCTTTGTACTGTGCCTGGCATCTGTTACTTTATTGTTACTAGTTATATTCAACCATGACCATGCTCCATATATAAGGCTCAAAATTGACGAGTCTGGCAGGGGGCGGTCGGGTTGGCGTAGCGGTTCTTTCCTCGCATTTCACCTCTGGCGTCCCGGGTTCGAATCCGGGGCGTGTATGTGGATTGGGTTTGCAGTCCCTACTTGGCTGCGTGGGTTTCCCCTGGGGCATTTCTCTGGGGGTTTTCCTCCCACTTCTAAAACTGCAACTCCTTCTTCGTCATCTCAAGTTTATAATATAGTATAGTTAAAGCTAAAACCGTATAGTTGATGGCATAAAGGGCCTTAGTTGCCGAAGATGCCATAAAATATAAAACAACAACAACAACAATGCTTCAGAGGGCGGTCGGGTTGGCGTACGGGTTCTTTCCTCGCCTTTCACCTCTGTACTGGCGTCCCGGGTTCGAATCCGGGGGTGTATACATGTGGATTGGGTTTGCAGTCCCTACTTGACCGCGTGGATTTTCCCCTGGGGCTTTCTCTGGGGGTTTTCCTCCCACTTCTAAAACTCTTCTAAAACTCTTTCTTCGTCATCTAAAGTTGATAATAAAGTATAGTTAAAGCTAAAACAGTATAGTTGATGGCATAAAGGGCCTTAGTTGCCGAAGATGCCATAAATTAACAACAACAGTCTGGCAGTTCTTTCCACCTTAGCTGCCAGAGTAACATATTTAGTCTCTAGTACATGTAGTTTCAACTTAGCTGTTTCGTGTGCCCTGGTGCTGTTGGCTCATCCATATGCTTCATCAATATAAAGTAAGTGTATTTTGTTATTTATATACATATATATATAGTTTTCAAATGTCGTTTATTGATTTACACGTGCAATTATAGCAAACTTAATTTTGCTTTTAATTGTATTTATTACAGTCAACGTTGCTATTGGTTGACTGCCGTTTGATTACGTTGATTACGTTTGAATACGTTTGCACGTTTGATTCATTTAATTACGCTAGAAGTTGAAATTAAACAAAGGAAGTTAAAGCAAATTACATTGGTTTCGGTTTACATGTTTTCCTTTTTGTAGAGCACCCTCTGTTTCCATTTATCTATATTTCTATTGAAATTATCAATTAATGTTACCACTTGGTGACACATAGCACAAAAACAATTATGTTGCAATTAGTGGTGGGTGTAACCCAAATTTGACTGGACTATAATGCCCGTTTCCAATCACGCGCATGCATGCTTAAGTACGCCGCGGTCGTGAAATAGCCTTAATGTTAGCACAATTACTGTTCTGCTACAGTAAGCACACGTTTTCAGCTAGCGCTTACCCAACGCCATTAACACCTCCACCGTGTACGTATACGTGCTTATGAAAACCGATGCGCTAGATTACCGATATCACGGGTCAAGAATTCCAGGGGTTATTGATTAACGTCCAGTATGCTTATGCTGATAACATGCACCATGAAAATCAAGCAATTATGTTGACTTGGAAACTAAACATGGACTTTCAACTGAAGTGCACGTACGCTTCATCAAGTGCTCGCTTGCCTTCCATAGTGAAACATTTATAGGCCTATGGAGAAAATAACTGTGTACCTTGCATGCGCAGTTCAGAAACAGGGGACATTTTTGCTGGTGTTTCATTGCGATATTACTAGTACTTCGATGATGAATTGAACCAGTTGTAGAAAAGGTAAAGTCATGCACGATACATGTATTTAGAGTCTCATGTCGGTGGAGTGAGGCCCTGTTTTGTGCGTTGTTACACAGTAAGATAAAGAATGCTCTGTCGGTGTCAATTCGAGGTAAAACCGATAGAAGCAACGACTTTTGATTTGTTTTCTTACTGCATATATGCAGCATGGCTGTCCGCCCCAAGGACGATCTTCCGCCAGGCAATATGGCACACAGTACATAATTCGAAAAGACTTAATTCTTGAAGCCCTCGTGGATGTGACGGGCATTCTGTTTTCTTACCTCTCAGAGAAGGATTTCTGCAGCGTGGCTTTCTGCAACAAGGGTTGGAGGGAGAGAGCTAACTCGAACACGCTGTGGCGGCGTCTATGTAAGGTCCGCGGTTGGGAGCGCTTCAGAACAACCGTGCACCTTATTAAACTTAGAAAAGCTTTCTGTGAAATGAACAGAAACACTCCTAGCATGATCCTGACAAAAGATAACGCGGAGACACTAGCTGGAACCAACGTGCAAGTGGAAAGTCGCCTTTCTCAAGGCTTGGCATTAGGGTAATTCCCAAATTTAGGGGTCCAAAATGTTTGGTGTCCCAGTTACGTACGACACTCGCTGCTTCAAAAATCACCACTTATGACCACAAATTCTCAGTAACAGGCAGCATCATTTTCTTGAATATTTTGTTTTCTGATTCCTGAAAAATATTAAAAACTAAAGACCATAAAGGCTTATAATTTACTCCATGGTATTGAATAGGAGTTTGGTGTCCCGGGTTACCTACGCCAATGAACATTGGCTGTAGAATGAGTTTGCATTAACCTTGGTGCCATATCTACACACAAACATTAAATTTAAGTAGCATTTGTACATGTACACTGCAAAAGAGTTGTATAAAATCCGTTGGTTAAATTACTTTAATCAGTTGTTGAACAAATGTCTTTGTCCAACGTTGAATAAGAGATGTTGAATAAAAAAGTTGGATAGCTGCGTTTCCTTACATACACATTTGTTGATTGAATGTGAGCGGCGGGAAAACGAAATTGACAACAGTTGAGCAATATAGACCACGTGGTTAAAATTAGCCAACATTTGTGTAAAAATACCCAACAGTTATATTTAAACGTCATGTGCGCGCGCATACGTGTGCTTGGTAATGATGGAGCTAAAACATCGTCGAAGTCCATACCGAGAAAATAAAGAAAATCCTAAACAGTTGGGCTTGTTCAGGCAGTGGAGGACACTCATAGGTAAATAGGATAACTGGGGCACACTGTGGCACGTTATTTAGGGTATGTTTGCATTAGGGAATTTTCAGTGTCTTTTCGGCAGATTGACGAGTTTCTCGAGTTTGTACGTAAGGTGTAAATAGACTTGCCATATACTGCGGGGCCAATGAATTGATGTTTTAAAGACAAATATAGCTTTCTTGTATTTAACTCTCTCTGGATAGGCAAGCCAGTCGAGCTTTTTAAACATGTCAGCTGATGGCGTTAGGAAATCGCATTTCAGTATTATTCTGGCTGCACGTTTGAGGCATTTGTTCAAGACATTGTTATGAGATGCGTAACGGTCACCCCATACTGTGCAACAATAATCTAGACTAGGCATGACTAAGCTTAACATAAGGGTGTTCATGTGCTGTTGAGTTACACAGTCGCGAATTCTTTTTAACATAGCTAATTTCGAGAAAACTGTCTTCTTTACATATTCGACATGTTGGTTCCAACTTAAGGTTTCGTCAATAATAACACCCAAGCATTTAAACGATTTAACGTTATGCACTTGATCATTATTAATGTGTACTCTGAGCTCATGCGCGCTTATCTTTTTCTTTGAGCCAATTAGCATACATTTAGTTTTATTGGCATTAATTTTGATTTTATTTTTAACGGACCACAAATGAATCATGTCTAATGACTTGTTAAGGCTAGTTTCAATTTCGACAATGCTTTCGGAACTGCAAGTTAGTGTAGAGTCATCGGCATACATATATAGCTTATCAGATACATAAAGATGAGGCAGTTCATGGGCAGATTGCAATATGCGGTCTAAGACCGGTCTATAGGCTTAGCCGGTTAACGCGGCGTCCACTTAGACCGGTCTATAATTATAGCCCGCTTGCAATATCGTTGTCTTAAAGTTAGACCAGTCTTAAAATTTAAGCCCGCGGCAAGCAGGCTATAATTTTTAGACACCGCGCTACATCTCCTAGGGCGGATTGCAATAAAATCGACTTAGCCACTGGTCTAAGACCGATGTTTTATAGCCGACTATCCGACTTAGCCGGTCTCAGCTTAGACACTTCTTTAGTCTAACTGAAGTACGGCTGCGCCAGCCGAAAACACACACATCTTAACGGAAAGTGACGCAGCCGGCTATCCTTGCGTGATTTCAAGCCAAACAAACGTCCTCACGAAGCCACTTGATAGCGCGTGTGAAGTGCAGTTTTTGCAGAGAAACTGACCGCGAAAGTAATCAAATAGCACTATAAAGGCTCTAATGGGCACAATGTGCATTTTGTTCGTCTTTTTCATGCAAGATTAGGAGATGTAGCGCGGTGTCCAAAAATTATAGCCTGCTTGCCGCGGGCTTAAATTTTAAGACTGGTCTAACTTTAAGACAACGAAATTGCAAGCGGGCTATAATTATAGACCGGTCTTAGTGGACGCCGCGTTAACCGGCTAAGCCTATAGACCGGTCTTAGACCGCATATTGCAATCCGCCCCTAATCTTGCATTAAAAACGAACAAAACGCACATTGTGCCCATTAGAGCCTTTATAGTGCTATTTGATAACTTTCGCGGTCAGTTTTTCTGCAAAAACTGCACCACACACGCTTCATCAAGTGGCTACGCGAGGATGTTTCTTTGGCTTGAAATCACGCAAGGATAGCCGGCTGCGTCACTTTCCGTTAAGATGTGTGTGTTTTCGGCTGGCGCAGCCGTACTTCAGTTAGACTGGTTTATTGCAATGGGCTAAAGAAGTGTCTAAGCTGAGACCGGCTAAGTCGGATAGTCGGCTATAAAACATCGGTCTTAGACCAGTGGCTAAGTCGATTTTATTGCAATCCGCCCCATATGTATATACAAGAAACAATAATGGGCACATAATTGATCCTTGTGGTACACCGACACTTATAGGCAAGGATTTTGATATATGTTTACTAATATTAACGGTTTGACTGCGATCACTGAGATAGGACTTAAACCTGTCCAGTTTATTACCGAAATCGACATGTTCAGCTTTTCTAATTTTTCTAAAATAATTTTATGGTCAACGCAGTCAAATGCCTTAAGTTACTGAAATATAGGAAAACTGTTCCGGTCATTCTCCCGTGATCCATAGCTTGAAGACACTCGTTTGTTAAATCGTTTAGTGTACTTTCTGTCGAGTGCAAAGGCCGAAATCCAGATTGACAAACAGGAATGAAATTATTTTCACCAAGGTACGAGTACATGTTCGAGTGTATCCATCTTTCTAGGATTTTGGAGATAATCGGCAAGATTGATATAAGTCGGTAATTACATGCGTTGCACTTATCGCCTCCTTTATGAATAGGTGTAACTGAAGCATGTTTCCATGCCTTGGGATACTGTTCATTTATTATGGAGAGGTTAAATATATGCGTTGAAGATTTAGTAATAAAAGGTGCAGCCATTTTAATCATATTAACGCTAATACCATCTGGGCCTGTTGCTTTCCCAACCGACAAAGATGCAATTTGCTTTTTGACAAACTCTTCTGGGATACTAGGGAGAGAACAATGTTGAAGAAACAAGAGAATGGTCGTGAGAATCATCGGCCTCATTTGAACTTGTGTGATTCTCTGCAGCCATACGTACACCAATTGTTGAAAAATATTCATTGAAATTATTTGCGATGTCGGTAGGGTCATCAACATATTCTCCGTTTGAGGAGATGATTGAACTCGGGACACATTTTTGTTTATTGGGAAGGACTTCTTTAAGTTTCTTCCACAAGAGTGATAAATTATCCTTATTTTCCTCAATCGCCGAAGTGAAATATTCGCTTTTCTTTTGTCTAACTTTGTTAGTAACATAATTTCTTAACTTTTTGTACATATCCCAATTTTTCGATGAGCGCGACTTTTTAGCTACACTATGTGCACGATCTCGTTGGCGCATTAGTTGGAGCAATTCTCCATCAAGCCATGGTATGGTGCCGCTTCGAGCACGCTTGGACTTGATTGGAGCATGGTGGTTAATAACAGCCATAAAAATCGAGTGCCAGATAAACCACGCTTCGTCAACATGTTGACAGTTTATAACATACTCCCATGGAGCATTGCGGAGGTCATTGTGAAACGTTTCGGAATCAATATCCTTCAGGCGTCGAAAATTAATTAAACGACACCCTTTGCGAGGCGTTTTCCATTTATGTATGCCGTAAATAAGAAAATGATCACTTATGAGGGTTTGCAACACTCCGCATGCGCTAACACGATCGGGATGCGTACTAAAAATCAGATCAATCTGTTGTTTGGGTGAACTGCGTGACTCGAGTTGGTTCTTGTATCAACCGCTCCATTTGGAAGAGATTCATGCAAGAGAGTATAGGATTGGGTGCATTAACATCCGCTGCATCACTGTTAAAGTCACCGAGTACAATCATTTCTTTAAATTCACAGGACGCCTTTTCAGTAATATCAGTTAGGTTATCTAAAAACCCGACAGTACTCGATGGTGGTCTATAAACAGAACTCATAAGTACTGGCTGTCTTTGCTTACACCTAATTTCGACCCAAATACATTCGACATCATCATGTTCAAGATCACATCGGCGAGTAAAATTTAGCGTGTCTCTAATATACATGGCTACCCCGCCACCGTTGCGATTTCTGTCTTTTCTAACAATAGAATACCCAGGCAGTGCGATCTCGCCGTCGGAAATCGTGCTGTCACAGAAAGTTTCATTTAGACACATAACATCAAATGGTTTTCTTGAGAACAGTATCTTAAATTGGTCAAATTTGTTGATGATACTTCTTACGTTAAGGTCAGCATAAGAAAAGTCCCCGTCGCTATGACTATGTATGATACCATCTTTTAGGCTTACATTTGACCCCTGCTTTGTGGATTTAGAAGTTGTCTGACCTCCTGGAGATACTGTATCCATTCCTGGTTCGGAGTGCGGGGGTGAGGGACTCTCATCCCATGATGTGGGATGTATGGGTGGTGTGATGTATGGGTGGTTCCGGGTGGGTTGACGTTGTGTCTGCGGACGGTACTGGTTTGCCTTCCGAAAATCCATTTGTGTATTTTCCGTAGCCGGTTTCTTGAGGGCGTCGGAATACAACCCCCCGTCGACAGCATGTGGCCGTTTCGGTTGTCCGTATAGATGTGCCGAATAATGTTTTTCGCGAGAATACACACACCCTGGGAATTCAGATGTACGGCGTCTGACACGAGATGATTCGGCGTTATCCCCCCATTGTCGATGAACCCACATTTGTTACACTCCGCGGCACATTTGAGACATAGGTGATAACAATATACATGTACATATGACGCTAATATAAATAATATATACAATGTACATGTATGATGTATAGACAATACTGTTACTCAGACAGGTGCTATACTGGCAATTTTTTTAAATGTTACCGTCTAAACAGTTAAAACATACCTAAACCAACACTTTTAAACCATTAATTAAGTTTGGTTTGTTCCACAGGGTACACGAACAAAAGATTAATGTTTAAAATACAGTTTAGCATCTAAACAAAATTGTGTAATATATGAACACATTATATACGTCTATGAACAGCGCCCTCTAGAGAAAAAATATATTTTTACGTGACGTCATTTTTAAAAGCTATAGCTAAACAAAGATTTGACCAAGTGTCATCATCATACAACAAAGCATAATGGTGTAATTGCGAATTGTTCAACCATATCCTAACCCAAGTGCTAAGGATCTATGAAGAAGCTTCATTCTGACTAAACTTAAAAAGTGGGCATTTTCTACCACTAAGCTGCCACCCTGGGATTGCTATCACATCAATTTATCATCCCTAGCATAGACCTTTCAAAAAAATGCATTTAGATTTTGCCACCTCAGGTGGTACCAATAAGTGAAATTTTGGCCTCTGGCCCATGGACTATACAGGGAATCCGTTACACTTATCCACAACAATTAATCACCTTTTTTCCCACTAAATTAGAATATTTACATAATATTTATCTTTAGTACCGAAATGCAGTTATATTTTTATTTCGAGTTTAAATCTGGAAAATATTATAGACCTTTAGATTTCATTTGACACCGCGTTTTTGTTGGTGGCATGAATTTGAAATACGGGCGTCGTGTCCACGTCGTGTCCACTTTGTCCCTTTTACTAATTCCATATATCTTTCATTAAATGTAGTCTACATGTTTGGTAATTACCCTCCAAAAATAGCTTACTGGTTATCAATATGGTAATGGTAGTAATCATCCTGTGAAATTATTTCGTCTGAAGTGCCCCCATTGTGGATAAATGCCTTGCTATAGAGCTGCGTAATTCGTGGCACGATTTTGGCCTCACGCGCGCATTGACGAACCCCTGCCTTTAATGAGAAAAATGACAAAACTATTTGAATCTCCAAAGATCGCCTGTAGGCGATTTTTTTTGAGCCATTCATTCCTGCACAAAAAACATCCCTCAATTTTTCAGGTTTTCTGAAGTATTACTACATCTATGTGGCTGAAATTTCTACAGTTTTCTCGATATAGATTTTCAAATACCAGTGGAAATCACGCCGTTTTTAACAGTTTACCAATCGTGTATATACATATACACTATACTGTACCTTTAAGGAAAGTCAAAAATATGTGGACATGTGATGTTCTCCGTCGCAGCTGCTTTTTCCACATTCAATACTCTTTCTAAGTCCAAGTCGTATAACCCGTTATTGTAGTGTTTCTTAACATTTTCGTAATGTTTCTCAATAACCGCCGTGCATGTTTTTATGCCATCTTCCCCCTTACACCACGGATCCAAGTGTTGACCATTTTCAAACAGTTGAAAATTGACAGTTTTATTGTACTTCTCACAGCCGCTGGGGAGTTTATCCACAGTGCGTTTGGCAAAGCAGTACCCTTGCTTCAAATAATTATGCTGATTTAGGTGTTCGTAGTGTTTGTTGTGTATGGCGACAAAGACTTCATGATAGGTGTCGGCAACAGGGACCACAAAATCTTCTTTTGTGATAGTTATGTGGAAACGTGTCAATTTGTTGGCATAGAAATGCCAGTCATAACGCTCGTGTTCAAAGTAGTAAGCATATGTAAGAATAATGCCCGATGGGTGGACATATCGCGTAGAACCTGGATCGTGAAGAATCCTGAAAGCATCCTCGAAACGGCTAACCTGCAAGGAAAAGAACAAAAAAAATATGACGGCATTCGCGCAGTTATTGCATGACTAGTGTTCTGTCGTTTTGAACTGTGTAGTGAGTCCGTAGACGACGGCCATCCAATCAAATTTCCCGCTAGACATTTCGCTGGCAGCAGAGTCGTGACGACACATTGCGGGCGCTGGACCACGCTCATACGTACTGGTTCACGCTCACGTTTTACATCCGTTGTGTTTGCGCACAGTGTATTTTACTATTATTCTTTTGGAAGAAAATATTTAAAAATAAGGACCATAATGACTTGCAATGGTTTGCTCATACCAGATACCTAGAGGAGAAATATCAATGGACTAACAACTGCGGGCGCGCTCAAATTATGTTGCGCGAACCGGAAGCGCTGAGGTCACCGGTACAGACGGTTTCCGGTTGACCTTTAAAAACCTCTTTTTTTCCCGTCAAAATAGGCAACATACAGGTATGTTCTTATATATATGAGTGCACTATCTACAAATGGTGTACCTTGCGGATCATACAGACGGGCAAAGTGTTGTAAATCATGCATCACAGAGTATGTTGTGCGCTGCGTACGGTTTCATCCTAAAAAATGCCAGCGAATGTTGTGCAGTTGTTGGTTGCAGTGCCTGAATAGGCAGAAATAGGAGGTATAAATTTAGATTAATTGAGGAAACACAGTCTGTCTGATATATTTTGCAAGGTCTGAAGCCATAATCAACTTCTCAATTCTTTCTGGAGATTTTTGTCACCTAAATTTTGTCACATCAAAAAAGTTACAATCCCCAAAATAATCTTCTTATAGGTTGGGTGGTCTGGGGCGGAAACATTTGATACTAGGTGCATAATAATTTTCCTGTGCATTATTTATAAATGTATGTTATTTTTTTGGAATAATTACTTGTACATTTCATTTATTATTTAAAGAGGAAGAATCCCCCTAGACGAAAATCCAGCATTTAGGCTTTTTTCGATAGTCCAAACATCCCTCTTGCCGACGTGGATTTTTATTATTTTTTAATTGTCGGTTTTAAGTGGATAAATTGCAAGCAAAAGTGCGCTTTTCGAAAATGAGATTTTCGCGATTTCTGAAACGCTCATTAGGTATTCATGATATGCGCGTGACCCCGTGACGCAATCCTGAGAAAGAAAGTCAACACGATTGTTAGCTCCATACGTTTACACGCAAAAAACTTGGAAAATCGTCTCTGTTAGATGGTGTTTTTTGAAGAATTGTTTTGGTCCAAAAAGCCAGAGATATGCCCAGTAGTTGCGTGGTTGTATGTTTTACCAGACATCATGAAAAAAAAGAGCAGAAGCTAAGATTCTTTTTTTATTACGAAGAGAGAGAAAAATGAGTCGCTCATTCTAACTTGTATACCGGCCGATGTGCATATACCGTGTGCCAATTTCAAACACGTGGGAACTACGGCGCGGCCCGCAGGCACCATTCCCACTGATGTACACGGACCGCTGTTCGTTTCGTGACAAACACCGGTCGCAATGCACCAGTGTTTCCTTCAAAAGACTCGACTTCATTGTGAGCCACAATTTTACGATTTTTTTCACAAAAAAAGGTAATAGTAGATTATTGTCGTTTTACATCAGGTGTTTTCACGTTTGTATTTTAAATTACAAGGACAAAACAGGCATGATGAACATACACTTCGTATATTTTCCATTCAATACTGCACAGGCCGTTTTGTGTGTTTCTCAGGATGACGTATCGACCCTGTTTGTAAACAAACCAAGTGACCTCGAGCGTTTCAGAATTTCGGGTGAGGAGGGTCGGAACTGAATTGCGTTTTAAACAAATACTGTCGGTTTTTGGCGGAAAACACGTTGTAATCGCGTTGTAGAAACATAAACCTCCATGATAAACAGGAAAACTAAAAAAAATGTGGATGGGGGGATTCTAGCTGTTTAAGGAGAGAGGCCAGATCAAATTTTTGATACCCTCATTTTTCTCATGGGTGTTGAGATTGTGATGCCATATTTTGTCATATTTTTCTCATGACCACTCTGAAATGTCGTGATCTCATTCCGTATATTTTTAAGGGTATCACAAAATGTTTTGTAAACTAATTTATCTGGTTCCATGGCAGTGCAGTATAATTACACCAACCTTTTTGCTTTCACATCCAAACGATTACGGAAAAACGATCATGAAAATCACGGTACGACCGACAGCCCAGCTGAGCTGATATCTCCATGCACACAAAACAAGTTTTGCAAGAAAGCGATCGTGTTGTAAAACGCATGCTGATTGGCTGATAAAAACAATATGACTTGTTGCTACTAAATTCTGGCCAATGACGTTAAAAGTTAACAAAACGGTGATCGGCAGTATGAGATATCAAGCCGCTGACTTGGATTTACTGTGTTCATGCGACCTGGGCCCCCATGGTCAACTGCAGTTAGGAATAAGGATGCTCGACCACCCTGGGGACGAGGTTGGTGTTCACGTGCATTGCTGGCTCTTTGCAGGTCTGTTTGTGCCGTAACGAAACTTACCGCTACAGTACCGCCGCATGCACGCGCCGTGCAGCGGAATAGCACCGCTATCGGACTGGGCCGCTGTGGATCGTAATCGTGAGCTGTTTTTGGCCGCTCGTGCGAATCAGAAGCAGTGATTGAAGTATTTTTTATCAGTTCTCTTCGTGGTTCTTTTTTCACTAAAGATAATTTATGTCAATTCTCTTTACTTAGTAGCACCATGTGTGATAATTTTGTTGTGCGTATTGGGAGCTGAATTTTTTGATCGGCAATTTTTCATGGTGTCGGATCGGAATTTCAGCGTATCGGGCCGATACGCACGTTTGTGCCGTAAGCCGTCGCGGTACGTTATGTAACTAAGTTTTCCATTTTCGTGTTTTCATTAGGACAAGATGTTGAAAAAAATGTGTCGCAAATTGCATCGCTAAATCAAGTCAAAAACTGCGATGCGATACAGGGGTTATAGTTCACTGATTATTTCAGGGATGCAACTTTTCAGCTCATCTCTCCCGCTGAAAATTAAAAAAACACCATGTACAAAGTTGGAGAATTTTTTTTTCCATTTTCCTCTTTTTTGACACAGTTGCATATGAAGATTTTTTAAAAATAATCTCAGGGAAGCGAGATAATACTTAATGTGGAGTAGTAGGTCTATGGCCACAGTGATTATGATCACTTTCTTCCCTATGCTCATCTTGTATGTGTTGTATATGAAACGGTATGGGTATTTGTTGGGGTCTTATGTTTACATAATGACCTTCGTAGCCGCCAGAACATCGTTTTGCGACTTTTGTCTATCGAACGCAGCAAGCACTAGCATTCGCGCAATCCTTTCTTGAGGGCGCTATTCGTTCGTATCGCTAACGTTACCGTACACATAATAATCCTTTTTTGTGTGACAAAACAGTCAAAGTCTTTGGTTAATTTCAATCAAATCAAACTCAGCAAATTGAACCACACACACACAGTTTAAAGGGACAACCGTGTGCATGTCATTGCTGAGTGAATAAATAGAGGATAACCCCTTGTAGTACGTGTGCTAAATTCTAGTTCGATTTGACCTTATCAGTATAATTTTTGGAGTTTGGAGATACGACATAATAGAGTCAGAAGTCAGCGTCAACTATGGCAGGCACAGATGACAATATCCACACCTGCATTTGTCTTAACAGGCTTGTCTTAAGTTACTAAGGTCGGACATTGCGTGTGTGATAATCGAAATCAAGGCATTGATGTCAAACACAGAAACTTATGACAAAGTCTCACGTTTGGCAATGACTATGGAAGCAACGTTTGCAGAATTCATGGCCATACAGTCATCATATCACATGACACTTACCGATGATACCGACAAGCAAAGGTTGATAATTTCACAACGAGCAGTTGTCATTCAAACATCAGTCATGCGTGACAAGATACAGACCTGGCTCTCCAGTACACCAAAGAAAATAGAAGACCAGATTCAGGACACTGTTCAGTACATGGACTATCAGCCAAATTGGAAAACAACGCTCTACAGCTGGTAGTGTTGTGTCGGCTGTGTCCGTCGCGTCCAGCGCTAGACTGCGAGCCACAGCAGAGAGAGAGAGCTGCATTGGAGGCTGAAATTGCAGCTCAAAAGGAACGATAGGCTCTGGAGGAAGAAGAGTCTAGGCTAAGGCAAAGACGCCGACAATTGGAGTTGGAAACACAAATGGCAAAAGTAGCTGCCATGGAAAGGACATTTGCAGAAGCATGTGGTGAAAGTCCGATAGCAAATGCCACTACGTGCAATGGGGATGTTCATGCACCACGAAGGTCAAATACAGGTATGCCGTCGCCCATCATGGAAAATACCCAGACTACCGATCTTGTGACACAGATGATGAACAGCAGCTTGCTTCAGCAGCAGTCCTTGGTGGAGGCACTGCAATTGCCAAAGACAGAGCTGATGACCTTTGTTGGGGACCCAATTAAATACTGGGCTTTCATCCGATCATTCGAGAATGCTGTCGACAAAGACTCAGTCAGCGATGGTGCAAAACTTGCAAGCTTACAACAATACTGCACAGGACCTGCCAAAAGCGTTCAATGCTGTTTGGTGAAAGAGCAAAGTGAAGGCTACCCCTTGGCACGAAAGCTGCTCAAGGAACGGTTTGGTAACGAGTACGACATCGCCGAGGCGTGGATAAATAAAATTACAAATCGCCCCGACATCTGAGACAACAAGGCCCTGCTGGATTACTCAGATGACTTGAGAAATTGCCGAGAGACATTAGACACCATGGAAAAGTTGGGATAGTTGAACAACAGTAAAAGCTTGTCACAGATTGTGGAAAAGCTGCCTTCAATTCAATTCAATTCAATTTAATTACATTTGTTTCAATCATAATGGAGGCACATTCCTTAAAGCCGAAGCTTGTGACGGGAGTGCCATACAACACTGTACATAAACAACGATTTATAGATCATGCGGTTTCACTATTCCATATAGGTCTTATAAATCAATAAAATTACTTTACAGTTGGCTTCTATAAGGAGCATTTTCAGTTTATATTTAAACGTGTTGATTGAACGACAGCAGGGCGGGAGGCTGTTCCAATGTTTTGGCCCTGTAAAGGAAACCGTATGTTGAAATACAGGGTGTTTAACAAAAAAAGGAAACCGATATTAATTTGTTGATTTCGTGGAGATGGCTAAATATTTTGGAAATTGGCAACCGCCATCTATTAGCTAATGATGTCCTCTTTCTTATGACACCAAGAAATCCAATTTACGGTCACACATGACTGAGCACGTAGCAGTGTAATCAAAAATGTCAGAACTGGTCTTGCACCAGATTCACCGCATCCTAACTCCAACAATGTTCATACTTTAAAAAAAGAAGAAAGACCAGTGTGTCCTCAACAAAATTTGTATTCTCAATGATTACACATTTTGGGTGCCTTTCCCTGTCTCGACCTAACCCCAGTGTCCTTCGACATGCCCCCCATTCCTTTCAACACAGATTTCAGCTCTGGTTCTCATCGCTCTCATTGTATTCCTGATTACGTCTCTCTGTCCTCTTAAGGTCTCAACTGCAGCGACGATTCTGGCACGCAGGTCATTGATATCTTGTGGTGGCGACATGTACACTTGGTCCTTAAGATGCCCCGACAAAAAGAAATCACAGGGGGTGAGGTCAAGGGACATCGGCGGCCACTCGATCTCATGATTGAGCGCAAGTACTCTCCTGTTGAACAACTCCCGTAGCCTTTCCCTCATGATGATCCGACGATGAGGTGGAGCTCCATCAAAAAGCCCTGCACTGGGTAGTCTTGGGAATATCTCCCGGATGTTCAGCATTGGGGGCGGTACCGTTTTATCTAAATAGCTGCACAGGGTTTTATGATGGCACAAGATAAACAAGATAAACGATAAAACAGATGAGTTACATATATCGTTAATATAAAGAGAAAATAATAAGGGTCCAATGAGAGACCCTTGAGGAACTCAACATGTAATGTCATTTATACTCGAGTTACTGGAATTAAACTTTGTGTATTGCTTTCTATCTTAGAGATAACTACAAAACCATTCCAGTACATTTCCCAGAATTCCATATTGACATAATTTATCAAGCAACATTTTGTGATTGATCGCATCAAAAGCCTTAGATAGGTCCAACAAAATACCAACAGAAATAGCCTTGTCTTCAAATACCTTACTAATTTTAGAAACCATGTCGATTACGGCCATGTCAGTGGAATGATTACTTCTAATACCATATTGACCATCATATAAAATATTAAATTTACTAAAAAAGGAAGTGGTTCTTGTATACACTAATCTCTCAAGTATTTTTGAAAAACAGGATAGTACAGAAATCGGTCTATAATTACTTAATTCACTCTTATCACCGCCTTTGAAAATAAGGGTTACCCTCGCAATCTTTAGCTTGTCAGGGATTTTCGTAAGGCGTGGTTAAAGAAGGTACACCACATTAAGTCAGTCGTTGGCAGAGCCCCCTCCATTGATGACGTCATGCAGTTTGTGTCAACCTCAGCACAGCAAGCCAATGACCCAGTGTTTGGTAAGCTTGTGAGCAAGGATCACAATAACAAGCAACGTAAAGATTTCAAGCCAAAAGACAAGGCGAAGCCAAAACAGCGAGCCAGTTTCAATGTGCAGGAATGTACCAAACCTCAGTGCCAGTATCGACCACAGCGAGCTCCGGAGTCAATAAACCACTGCGTCCATGCTTGTATTGTGGACAAAGACAGAGGCTATTTGGCTGTGACAGTTAGAAAGCACTAACAGTTGGAGACAGATTGAATTTCGTATTGAATAGACGACTCTGCGTAAATTGCCTTCAACCAGGGCACCACGAAAGAGACTGTACCATAAATGCTGTGTGCACTGTTCCTGGATGTGGGCTGAAACACACAAAGTTTCTGCATCTTACCCGCAGTGAAAATGCCCCAACTGCTACCAATGTCAATCCTGAAGTGTGTTGGAAGCAGTCTATTAACAACGGCATGACCACCAGTGTGGAAACAGTGCAGACAAGCGTACCAGCGAATGTATCCTGTAGTAGCACTGGGGCCGGTGCCGGAAAGGTGGCCCTACCGGTAGTTCCTGTAAAGGTGCGAGGCCTTACAGGCGCCAGAGATTATGTGACGACCTATGCCATACTTGACAGCGGCTCTACCCAGACGTTTTGCTCCGCAGAATTGGTCAAGAAGCTTGGACTGGGCTGCGCTGGGCTTTCAGGGCTTCTCGCTGGGCTAGGATGGGATGGCTTCGGACTGGGCTTGGAAGGCTTCGGGTGGGCTTGGAAGACTTTGGGCTGGGCTGGGATGGTTTCGGGCTGGGCTTCAGGGCTTCGGGATGGCTGGGAGGGTTTTCGGGCTGGGTTGGAAAGGCTTCGGGCTGGGCTGGGATGGCTTCGGGCTGGGCTTCAGGGCTGGGCTGGGATGGCTGGCCTGGGATGGAGGGCTTCGGGCCAGGCCGGGATGGGCAGGGTTTGCCACGGGCTGGGTTGGGATGGCTTCAGGGTAGGCTGGGCTGGCCATGTTTGTTGGATTTTTATCCTGATTATACCTGCGTGGGATGAGCTGACCTCTTGAATCGCGCGTCTCAAAAACAGTCCTAGAAGTGCAGGTTGTAAGGGAGGCAATACTGGCAGAGTGGCGCACCCTGCCTTAGCGGCTTGCATGGTGGCGGATGCAGCCAGCCATACCACAGGAAGGCATGATGTTATGTGCATTACTGACCAGTAAACGAAGCTACATCTGACATCAGAAGTTAGATAAGTTATTGTCTCATACCATAAGCCACGTAATAATGACCGGCATTTTGAGTTTTTTGTTGTTATTGTTTGTCAAAGGATGGATTGACATTTTATGGTTACCAGTGAATTATCAGGCCCAGAAAACCCTAGGGTAGACATTTAAATCACTGTTCTACTCAAAATATTAAAGATGTTACAGCCATTTCAGCGATTTTCTTTGCCATCTTGGAATTGACCCAGATTCCAACCATTTCCAGTGGGTTCATTTTGGTGGACTTTTCCTGTCATTCACCACATTCAGTAGGACCAGAAACCTTTGAGAAACCTTTTGTTAGAATTTGTTGGGGGTTAGGGTACTTTTCCCCCATAAATATACAACTGTACCCGTCTAAAAGGCACTTCAGGCAGGCAGAGTGGCGCACCCTGCCCCAGCGGATCTTATGGAGGCTGGTGCAGTTAGCCTGGTCACAATAAGTGTTCACACACGTTACCGATAACAAATTACATTTTTTTAGGCTGCTCAATCTTTCGGTCAGAGTATAATTTGCATCTTTTTGACCGTATATATACACAAACAAATGGGATTTTTGCTAATTTTGTTGTAAAATTCAGGGTGACTCACAGCAATTTCCACGATTGTCAACATGTGTTTTGGTGTTCTTTATGGTTCATTCGACCAATCTAAAGTGGTAGTTTGCTTTCACAACAAAATTCCCACGGGAGTGCACATGCTCCCAGACTATTGACCCCATCTCAATACCTCATATAACTTTTAAACTAAAGGCCACTTCCTGTTTCGACAGGTAGATAGCAAGGTCCAAGGTCGCCGCCATATTTATTTGGATACCCCACCCTAGTCGAAATGTAACACAACTGACCCCGTCCAAATACCTTGTACCACTTTAAAACGGCAAGGCAAAATCTGTTTGACCAATAGGAAACGAGGTCAAAGGTCAAGGCATGTGCGCATCTTAAACACCTTTGTAAGCGATCGTATATGGCGCAGGAATCAAGATCGTATGTCAATCGGTTGATTTTTGGTTGATTTTTGAATATTTAATTGTATTACATGACGTTGTGGAGCAGATTGCTTGGCAGTTTTGGGCGGATGTTTCGGATCAGACTTTTTTCTATGTATATGAAAACAGGCGGTGGATTTAGAAGGTTAACGTCATCATTGGTCTTGGGAGGGTTCTGTGTTTTTGTTGCAGTGTTTACTTGCATGACGGCTTTCTCTACAAATGAAACATTTGATGGAATCGTTGGAGAGAAAAATAGTGGAGTTGGCCGACTGTGCAGTCGGTTTGCCACGAACACTGGAAGGGCCTGCTCTCGCTTGACTAGCCATGGTGGCCAGCCGAGCTACGTGTGTATACCCTAGGGGGAAAGTATTACTTAACAGTACAAAATTCAACATAAAATTTCTCCAAAATTTGAAAAACAGTAGTACACGGTAAATCTATATACAACACGCTTTCAAGTAGTAATAACCATTTGGTCTAAAACCTAAAAAAAAACTTACACTTTACGAGAGCCCAAATGCAGCACAACCTCACCCAACAACCACCAAACAACCAAACAACAGACAAACACTACCACCAACAACAACAAACAACAACCTCCTTTCATATGCATATATAAGTGAAACCGTTAAAGTACGTTGGAATTTACGTACAACGGTCCTGTTCGTGGACGTTGTTTCATATGCAGGCATGAACCAATGACTTTAGAATGAGTCAACGTCATCAAGCATCGAAAAGATGAAAGGAAAGGAGTGACAATTTTAAAGATTTTGTGAGGAAATACACATTTTTCAGCCTGCCTCATATGTTTTGTACACAAGGTGTGAAGACATGATCGATCGACTATTCAATTCTTTCCTAAAAATTTACGAAAAGGCAATGATAAAGCCTTATGAACGAAGATGCTGCTACAGGATTCTCGACTATTATTTACAAAGAGCTCTGCAAGTATCAACATCTTCGCATTTTTTACCCCGCGTGCTCCAGCACGTGTTAATTCACGTACACGCTGCATACATCATTACATCAGTTTACTTTAGTCATTCAATATTTATTACATAAATCTTAACACGGGGCGTGTCGCAACGCGCGTACAGTGATTGGAGGGCTTCCGAGTATACCGTCTCAATTGTCTAGCGGGAATTTGATTGGATGGCCATCGTCTATATACGGTCACTACACAGTTTAAAACGAAAAAACAATATTACAAATCAAGGTTTTAATAGCAATGGTAAGTTGGTAACATACATGTACATCACACTTTTTTTCTGCACAAATCGTCGCGTTTTTCTCAAACTGACGAACATGGCCAAACTGCAGTTTTGAGTAATTCGCGTTTTTAGTTAGACTTATTTTGGTCCCTCGAATTCAATGTATTTGAAAATAAAATCACACTTTTGGGTTTAATAACCTTCTTGCTTAATGTCTAAACCTTAATTAATTACGTATTTTCAATCTATTTGATTAATCTCTGAGCAATTATAATGCTGTGAACGTGTTCGTCGGTATGACAAAAAAAAGATTCGATGCGCGTGCTGTTGGCTACCCGTAACGCTATGCATTTGTCGGTAGCAGCAGCTGTTCGTCACCTCCATATGTTTAGTGTGTGTTTAAGCGTCGGTCCTCCAGATTAGCGGTTATATTACTTCATTGGGGCTGCGGACGAGACTTATCTTTATATTTATTACCGTATCCACAAACTAACATTTTTGTTAATTCCATATATTTCTTTATTTATTGATTTGTCTTACCTGTAAACAGCATTCAGCTTTGCATTAAATTGGTTGGTACCCGGTACCAGCGCGCTCTGGTGTAATACACAGAACCAGTGAACGGTCACCAACCAATAATTCATGTTCGTCAGTATGGGGAAAACAATTTAAGCGAAATGGGGTTTTTCGACATTTTCAGATGTTTCATAACTCAAAAACCATACATATTTTGGTTTGAAATGTTTAGAAATAAAAGAGGGCACCCCAAGAACCCCAAAAATGTAAAAAAAAACGGAATTTGTCAAAAAGTATGTGGAAAATGCGACGAAATGGTATATTGGTGGAATAGCATAAACCATCATTTTAAAAGCCTATATATATAGGGAAACTCATGTTACCAATCTGTCTGCATACTCTTTAAATTCAAAAGAGTGACCATTCACTCCCTCTTATTGAAACTGGGGACAAGACGAATTGGAGTCAGTGACATTTCCTTACTCCTATAGATTGCGATATCACTCGAGTTGTCACTGGAAGGGGTCCTTTTTCAAACCTTTTCATTTTCACTCTAAAACGTCTATACAGTTTCACTCTTTTAGATTCAGAGAGTAGCGTTCATTCATTGATTCATTCATCCATTCTGACTCTTGTAGTAATTTTAAGCCATGCACAGCCAACAATTCTGACAATTTGCATCACTTGTGATAAAGCTTATGAGAAACACATTATAAAGCACGTACTTTCATGTGTTGCAGTATGTATTTCCGACAGTTGGTGAAAGTGTCTCTCCAGACGTAAGTAGGGAAATTGCCAAACGATGCAACCGGTGGCTTTCCAAGAGCAGCCTTTGTCGATGGTATCCACTTTCTCATCTGCTTGTATGGCACGTCAAGGCCAGTAGCTCGCAATTTGTTGCCTTTGAAGATATTTTCCGGTGTGACTGGCGTGGTGAACACTACATCAGTGTCTGTCCAAGCAATAATGTCTGCATCGGTGTATAAATCCATGAAGAAACTGTTCCACAGCATGCGGTTGTATCCCACGGTTTTCCGTTTTGTCTTCAGGCAAGTCGCATCCTCAGGTAGAGGTTCATACCTGATTTTAATGTCAAATCCGATAAGGTGTTGTTGTTTCTGAAGCCGAGCTGCAAACTCATGATCGGTCTTTGATTCCTCGTCCAGTACTAGACTGACATTACCCAACTTTGAGGACCAGAACAGCGCAGCGGAGCGAAATTTCTTACAGTAGAGAAACTGCAGAATATCTGGTCTCGCGGTCATTCGTATTGTCAACTCCATACTGTAGCCGTTCGTGAGAGACAGGTTTGGCCGAGTTTTGGAACGGGTGACCGATGACTCGATTGTACTTGGACGCCTTTCGAGTACTTTATGGTGTGAGTATATTGTCATTAGAGTGACCATAACGGCAACATACGATGCGATTAAAAACGCGATATGTTTTATATTTACATGCATGTTGCCAATGTTATATACCTAGATCGTATTAAGACACGTTAAATCAGTATGGTCACAGTTAGGCTTTTATTACAGGTTTTGGTAGCATTTCAGGTGTGGCCCGGTGGCAGATCCAGCCTCATGTATCAACAGTCAAACGTTTTTCTTGCATGACTTAAAGCTAGATTCATACTTCTCCGCCGAACTCACTCGCCGCATATACTCGCCGAGTGTAGTCGCCGCATAGTTTTTACGCGATATAACAAATCCGCTTTGCGCATAGTAGTCGCCAAGGTATAAACGATCAAACAACAGTGCAAAGTGCAAGGTGCAAAAACAACTAGAGCTTGGCGTTTGTTTTTTAACAAACGCTAGGTGATCGGGTGACATGCACATTGAGCTCATGATGACGTCACACTTTTGAAATTGGTTGAAAACTTGAGTTGGTCGATGTTGCAAAAGAAACATTCACTTATCGATTGCCAGTATTGGAATTCTCAGTACATGACTCTTTGACTATTCAACGCTAAAATTGTGAATCTGATGACGTCATTATTGGCACAGTCAAGCTCATCACGACGTCACTATTGTGTGCACAAATTGTTCAAAGTTGTACTGAAGAACAAGTTCTCTTATGTGGTGAAATAATCTTTCCAATATCTATTAGAGTTCTCAATATTTTATCATTTGAGATCATATTACGTAACCACCGTGCATGTGATGACGTCATCATTGGTATAGTCATAAAGTGCACATGTGTGGGAACATTTCGATTTGTAGAACTATGGTCAAATTTCCTACCACTTTGGCTCTATTTGCATTCAAAATGCTAATTTTCTGTTAACTTCCGGTTTAGACCGGAAGTAGGGGTCACACAGGGGTTATGTCAGTGTATGATTTGTTTAGTTCATTTCGACCTATAATGCTGTGAAAGAATTGTTCAAGTATCTATTACGGTTCTTCAGATATTAATTTAGGAAATAATAACCTTTGAATTTTGGTAATTTGACACCTGTGATACGACATCATGACGTCACACTTTTGTGCACAAATTGTTCAACAATTTGATGAACATCAAGTTCTTAATTAATGTGCGAAGGAATCATACAAATATCTGTTGTACATGTAGTTCTCAAGATGCAGCATTTTTAAACAATTCAGCTTCAGTATCTTGTGTAATTTGACACCATATTACGTAACCACCGTCGATGTGATGACGTCACCATTGGTATAGTCACAAAGTCCACATGTGTAGGAACATTTCGTTTCGTAGAACTGTGGTCAAATTCCCTACCACTTTCGCTCTATGTACATTCAAAATACAAAAAAGTTGATATTTTCAAACAACTTCCGGTTTTTAACCGGAAGTTGGGGATACACCTGGGGTCATGTCAAGGTTTGATTTGTTCACTTCATTAAGACCTACCATGCTGTGAAAGAATTGTTCCTGTAGCTATTACGGTTCTTCAGATATGAATTTTTGAAATATTTAACTTTGAATTGCTGTAATTTGACACCTGATGACGTCACGATGGCGTCACACTTGATGTCATCATAATACTATACATACTAGTGAAAGTCTGCCATATGGCCTATGTCTGTATCTAATTTTGTCAAGATTCAGCTTGGTTTCTTGGGCATTTTTGCTCAGTAAGTGAAAACATTGAGATTTTCGTTTTCGTTGAAATTTGACCTCTATTTGACCCTAGAAGGAAGGGTCAGATGAAAATGCCCACACTAAGAAATTTGTAGCCCATGATCTGATGTATAAGTCTGCCAAATACGAAGATCGTGGGTCACGTGGTTTTCGAGACTGAAGGATTTTAAAACATGCATATTTTGGTTATTTTGGGGGTGTAATTTGATACTTGATGACGTCACGCTGACGTCACGCTTGATGCCATCATAATATTATACTTGCTAGTAAAAGTCTGCCATAGGACCTATGCCTGTGCTTAGTTTCTTCAAGATTCAAATTGGTTTGATGGACATTGCTGCTCAAAATGTGCAAAAATTGAGATTTTCGTTTTCGTTGAACTTTGACCTCAGATTGACCCCGGAAGGAAGGGTCAGATGAAAATGCCCACACGAAGAACATTGTAGGCCATGATCTGAACTATAAGCCTGCCAAATACGAAGATCATAGGTCACGTGGTTTTCCAGACGGAAGCATTTTAAAACATGCATTTTTTGATCATTGTTTTGTTGTAATTTGATACCCGATGACGTCACGGTGACGTCACACTTGTATGCACACCTTCACATTGGGGTTGATGTTCCTACCAAGTTTCAAGTTGATAGCTTGAACCGTTTTGAAGAAAACCTCTGGAAACGTTAGAGTGGAAAAAAAAAAAAGACAAAGAAATCGTACGAGAGTAATAGGTGATCGGGCTGTTGGCCCGATCACCTAATAAAACTAGTGCTCAACTTACGAGGATGGACCAAATTTTCGGCCTAACTATCTTGATCTTGATCTTGATAGGATAATCATATAGGGCTGACCGAACTGCGTTCGCAATATTCGCTTAGCCTCGTCATAGCCGGCATCGCCTAGCAAATCGCAACACTCAATATAGCTGCGCGCCTTCCCGACACATCGTTTTCAGGTGCTGTAATCGAGTGGGATTACAGCTCACTTTACGTTCTATGTTTATCTCAAAGTTTACCTTGAAAGAGAAAAATTCAATGGGGTCCCCATTGAACTTTGCGTACTCTGTATTAGGTAATTCTAGAGCCAACTTGATCTCGTTGAAATCATTCAACCTGTTACTTGTGCTAATACTACTACTGGCCGAACCACAACTGGCCGAGGTCTCACTACCTAAAACATTTGCATTGCTAATGACCTTATCAGACAGTGGTGGTGTACCTCCACCAGGAACTACATGTACATGTACTTCATCTTTATCACCTTTGCCCGAGGCCGTGGCCTGTGGTTGTAGCCTTGTCAGGGACTACCCCTTCGTACTTACTAGTCGGACAAGCTTTTTTGCCCCTCAAGAAACTCTCTGTTTGGAGCCTCACTTCAAGGAAGGTGGCCTGGACCACCTCCATCCACTGTTCCTCCTTCTCGTACTCGTCGTCATCTTCGATTCCACCGGTGAAGCTGTGATGGGCATTTTCCACCGCATCAAATGCAGTATTCGCCTTCTGGAATAGGTCGTTGACTGTTCCAGGGCTTGTATCCAGGTTGTCTAGAGCAAGATCTCCAAAGGTTGATCGCTCGTGTCATCGAACCTTGCAGTTCCTCCTCTGTCGCGACAAAATCCTTCTGCGAAGCCATCGCTGGAAAATCTTGGTTGATTCACTCACTGTTACTGCTTTTGGGCTCGGAGCCAGTATTAATATAGAGGGCGCTCTTGGTCACAAAACACAAACGCGAACAGGTAACACGAGGACATTTAAGTTCCAACCATGTCTGGGTGACTACTTTTAATTCGTGTGTTCGGGGACTAAATGCAAAAATAAAACTACAAAGCATGTTAATTTAACATCAAATATTACAATATCAGTTTTGAAATAACACAAGTTGTCATAAACATCAGAGATTTAAAGATGACGAATCAAATCAATCCGCTGGAGAGTGACATCTTGAATATTAAAATGTGGCACAAAGTCTGCAAAAATTAACTTTAAACCAACTATTATGCAGCAACTGTTCCTTTAAACTCAGTATATAAACATTGATCATATTACTGCTAAAACGTTAACTTGAAATGCAACTGGTAATTATGTACATGTGCAATACACGTGCAGTGCCTAATGACAAGAACAGTATTCCAACCGAATTCACTAAAAAATAATCAAGAAAACATAAAACAATGCTCACGTGAATGTGACCGCTTTAAGCCTCAAAACTCATCAGTGATACATCATATCGCGAATCTAATACAATAATCGCATAAATAACCCTTTCATTACCAATGTGCCAAACGGGCTCAAAATGTTTGGGACGGTTCCGTACCATTGTGCCACTGAGGTTCACAAAAAAATGTCATGCTCGCTACCAACGTGCCATTATGGCACAAGTTGTAATGCTTTGAACGCAAAGCGTTATAGCGCCCTCATATGTCCCATTATAAAAGACGGCGTGCCAAATTTGAAATCACTTCAGTGCAGTAGGCCACCCGCCGACGCGACACGACATGGACATGATGGAAAGCGACCAAGCTACAAACATTTTGGATGAAATCCTTGCCGACAGCGGGTCCGACCTTTCTTCCCTAGAAAGTTTCTCTAGCGACTCCGACGAGCCGGCCAGTGCTAGCGAAGATGAAGACGTCTCCACAACATCAACACCCCCACGTCCTGGTGAGAAGCCGAACTTTCGTCGCGGATGGCAGGAAATCAGTTCTGCTACATGTAGTTCGAGGTATGGGCATATAGCTAGTACTACTAGTAGGCTAGTATATTTTGACCCCTGATAAATTCCATAGTGCTTTGCAGAGGAGCGCCCTCTGTTGGTGAAAGACGATTTGCAATATGGTCTATGAACGTACGCTTGTTATTTCCAACCGTCGAATAGGATGGCACGTACCAGACTATTGTCAAATGCACTTTCCCAATTTTTGCACTGACGGGAGTCGGAGTATACCCTTGGCATTCATATTATGTTGCTAACCCTAATCAACACTTTCTTGTCCACATACAGGCGTAAACTCCTGATTGCCTTTAAGGGGAAGAAGGTACCCACCGTGGATGTAAGCAACTTAAAACCAGTGGAGGTTTTCCAGCTGTATTTCTGCCAGGCAGTCTGGGAGTTGCTAGTGACGGAGACGAACAGATACGCTCGGCAAACCTTGGACGCAAATCCTGGTGGTTTCCAAGCATGGAGTCCTGTCGGTGTCCCCGAAATGAAGGCATTTGTGGCACTTCACCTCTGCATGGGCATAAGCAGACGACCGCAATACAGTCTGTACTGGTCTACATCGGAAATTCTGAGGTGTCCCCTATACGCGGCAACTATGTCACGCAACAGATTCAAAACAATCCTCCGGTACCTGCATCTTGCTGACAACCTCAGACCACAGGCAGGAAATGGCGTTCATGACCAGAGACTGTCCAAACTACAGCCACTACTAGACATAGTCCTACCAAGTTTTCTGCGTGTCTACAGTCCTAGACAGAACTTATCCCCTGACGAAAGCATGATACGGTCCAAAGGACGACTGACCTTCAAGCAGTACATGCCACGGAAACCGATCAAATGGGGAGTTAAATGTTACGCATTGACTGAATCCGAGACGGGATACATGTGTGCCTGGAACATCTACACAGGACGCAGTCAAAGCCAGGCTGATACCAGTCAACCTACTGGAGTAAATAGTGCAACCAGCCATCCAACCCACATTTCGCTACCAGGCCAAGCCGTCCTGAAACTGGTGGATAATGTAATACACAGGGGGCATACATTATTCATGGACAATTGGTATTCTAGTCCAGCTCTGTTCGCAGGTTGACCCAGCTGGGCTTTGGATGCTGTGGGACTGTCCGCCACAATTCACAAGGACTACCACTCGATGCTGACCCAAAGAAGTTTCCGATGAAGAGAGGCGACGACCCAAAATTTTATGAGAAAGCTGGTCAAATGTGTGTCGCGTGGCATGACAAGAAACGTGTCACACTTCTCACAAACTACGGTGACTGCAGAATCACAGAAACACAGGTCCGCTGCAAAGAGAGTGAAACAGGATATCGCGATATCAACAAACCTGCCATCATCACCGAGTACAACAAAGGAATGGGCGGAACCGATCTTGCTGGTCAACTGTGCTCATATTACACTCATTCGCATCGCTCCGTTAAATGGTGGAAAAAAGTTTTTGTCACCATTCTCGACATATGTCTGCTAAATGCCAGAGTAGCGTACAGTAGCGTGCCTTCAAATCCTCAACCGTCCACTCTCCAGTTCCAAATGAGAATCATAGAGGCTTTGCTGTCCACTTGGAAGCAACACCAATCTGTTCCTGCCAGCCCAGTGAACAATCAAGTACGAACAGCTCAAGGTCAGCACTATCCTTGCCGCAACCAAAATGGTAACAAACGCGACTGTGCTGTGTGTAGTACCAGAGTTAGGAGACGGCAAACACGTTTTATGTGCAAGCAATGCAATAAATTTATGTGTGTAGTTGACTGCTTTGAGAAATACCACACTACCTAGTTGACCAGACCGTATCTGTTAAGGATTATTTGAGAAGTTCTTCAGAAACCGCTCTAAACTACATTTCTTTTTAAGATGTCAGTCTCTCTCTCTCTCTCTACCGCCACCCCCCCCCCCCCCCCCCCCCCCACCCCCCCCCCCCCCCCCCCCCTCCCCCTCCCTCTCTGAAGTCTTTAACTTCAGAGGGTTCCAACTCATCAATACAGCAGGGTAGCGCCATTGCCCGGACCAATGGCGGATCTGGCTGTTATGCGTTTGTCAAATATTAATCGTCACAGGCTGCCCGCAACGCACAACAAGCGACTGACACAAAATATGTATTGGATGGACGCCTACTAAAGGTGAATAAGTGAATTAGTATGTTTTGCGTGCTTCAGTTTCGCATGAACAGCATCTGATGTACCGGCATACTTCCTTTCACATGCACATTTGGTATCCAGATGACCAGACTAAAATGTTGTCGCTATGTAATGTGACTGGGTTCTTTTTAAGATGTCAGTCTCTACCACCCCCCCCCCCGTTCAATGTTGGGCATGGACCCCGGCAGCGTGCCCAGCATCCATTCCAACATTGAGCGGAGGGGGGGGGGGGGGGTGTTGCGTTGTGTTGCGTTTAGAGTACCACTTTCCTGCAATATGAAAACAAACATCAATAATTCTGGTACATTTATACACTTTTCGAATAAGTCTTGTGTCATGTAGGCCAAAGAGAAATCTTAATTACTGCGGTTTCTGAAGAATGTTGTCAAGTTTTTCACCCTTCTGTCAGTTCTAATCGGAAATGAAATGACTTCAAACCAGACCTTGTTATATTCAAAGGGTGGGGGAATATAATAAAGTAATGTCAACCAACCAACAAATAAATAAATAAATAAAAAACACCTCATCTGTTACTTTGTCATTCTATGAACATATGCACACTATGAACAACTAACAATGGAAATTGGGCGCGCCCAATTTCTATTGTTAGTTGCTCATAGTGACAGGTACAGTTTGAAAGCCGCAGACTGCTTGCACAAATTTATCTCAATTCATTTGCCTGCAGATAAACACCCTTTCCAGGCACTGCCCTGTGAGGGCGCCATACAGGTATATTTCCAAAAAGGTCTTTGGTACAGACATGGAGGAGTCTTTCCTTATTAGATTATGTGGCCTAAAATTTTCTCCATAAAACGAGCATTTTTGGGTATCAACAGTGCTTTTTGCCATGGATTTCTGTCACAAATTTCTCAGTACAATATGCCATATTTCTAAAATCAGTAAAATACACACTGATCATAAAGATCGAGTACACTGTACGGTCTAGAAATGGAGTCTGTTTTACGTAACGTGGCAAATTCCTCGTGGCAAGAAGATCAAAACTTTCGACTGACCTAACTACGAAAACATTAATTTATATAAGACAAAATTACAACTGCAACAACCTTAAACTCACCAGTTAACTGCTGCACCTGAAAACGATGCATTTGGGTTCGGCGCTTATGCCAAAATAGGCTAAATTTAGCAAGAAAATCTGTCTCGAACACCGTGCGCCATGTGAGCGTCGCTTCGCTATCCCATAATGTTTCCCATACCGTATAGTTGACAACAACAACAACAACAACATGTTTTGTTCTTCTCGGTTCGAGCAACGGAACCTCGCTTACCACAACACGTATAGAGTTTTATTCATGGCATGACTGGTGAGGAACAGGCCTCAAATCGCGACATTTTGGCCGCGATACACTCCCTACAGCAGAAAGTCGCTTCGGCGACTAAGAAACAGAAAACC
This sequence comes from Henricia sp. BOLD:AAB3569, assembly GCA_037783545.1. Classification (NCBI taxonomy): domain Eukaryota; kingdom Metazoa; phylum Echinodermata; class Asteroidea; order Spinulosida; family Echinasteridae; genus Henricia; species Henricia sp. BOLD:AAB3569. The sequence continues at coordinate 43,488 of JBBELK010000076.1, read as the reverse complement.
TCTGAAACCTCAGTTCCTCTGAAAAGCGACGGAAATAGAGAACAATTTCAGCACTGCGAGCAAATTAAACTACAGCTAGAAAACGCATTGGAATCTTTGGAATCTGCTGACCTTTCTTCCACGAAAGCCACCGTGAACGAAGCGGTCAAGAAACGCCAAAAACATATCAAACTCGCAGACCGCTCATCGTACCCCACGGCTGGTCCACCGTGAAGGAGTATGTCGCAGCACCGACACGGGTTTTTGCTGGCCCTTCTAGTCAGTATAATTTTTGCCGCTTCCAATTCCCTGGAAAACCCTGGTCAACCTACAACGTTTACACCAGAACCTGTTTTTAGTGCGGCATACGAGCGACCCAACCGCCGGAAACCCCCGTCCGCCTCGGCATAAGTCTGCACTCACACGCAAGCTCGGGATTGCCGCAGCACGACAAGCGCATACCACCAGCAGGAATAAAAGGTAAAATAAAATCTTGCTTGCAATTTTGGTCAAACGATCTTAAAGCAAATGCGCTTGTTGTCGAGACCATATTACATGGTTACAAAATTCCCCTATTGCGTAATCCTCTCCCATTCTATGCCAAGAATAATCACAGCAGTTTGACCCACCCGGATTTTGTTGAATCTCCTATTTCTGATTTGATTTACAAACACTGCGTGGTCGAAGTTAAATCTCGCCCTTACTGCTGTAATCCTTTAACAGTAGCAGAGGGCAAGAAATTGCTTGACCTTCGCCACCCCAATAAATTTGTGTTGGCCTCCCCCTTTAAGTACGAAGATTTCGACCACATTTCACAGATTCTTGATGACAATCAATTTTATTTGTCATTCGATTTTGAATCCAGTTATCACCATGTAGATATTTATGAACCCCGCCCTATTTTAGTCCAAAGATACTACAGGGGTAGATGCTTTTTGCCAAAATTGGATGGACGAAAATAATTATTTTTGCTCTCCATTTCACTCATAACCCAGGTGGTCAAGCGAATGCAGTTTTGCAAAGCTTCAACACGTATTGTTCCTAAATGGCCCACGTCTCATTTTTGGCCCATAATTTGCCCTGACGGCTTGCACTTGCACAGCCAGATTCATGACTGGAGGTTAATGAATATAACCTTTTCACCGCCATCTTTGGGCCCGCAATCGCCATTTTGCGCACACCCTACATTTGTGTCATTGGCCCTCAGGTTCGATTATACTCGAATACCCGGAAATGCTAACGGGGGCTTTTGTTGCTCCCATCTTAGATACTGCTTGTATCATTCGTTAGCACATTTTCCCCCCACTATTTCCGCATTGTCATTAACTATTTGTTCCGTTAAATCGCCAGGCTGATTTGCAGCCATATTCCGCCCCGTCATTTGAACCGGGGCGTGACGAATGTTTTTTGCATTTTTTGATTCATTTTAAGTATGATCACTTGGGTGCCCAATAATTTCCGTTATCGCTTACCGATCTGCGCTGTTTATAAGTCGCCGGGCTGATTTGTATAGCCATATTTTATCCCACGATTTGAGTCGGGGTGCGCAGATAAGTAACATTGTCGCATTATATTATTATATTTATAAAATAAAAATATAAAATAAAATAAAATAAAACAAACCAAGAGACCGTTTGGCGTCTGGAGGCCAATTTGAAGGCCATGTTGATTGTGCACCTAACCAACGTTCTTTGACGTCCTTCTCATAAGCGAGTTTCTGCACTCGTCCGTATCCCAAGTCAACAAACTTTGGTGTTCAATCTTTTCTTATTGTTATTGTTGTTTTCTAAGGTAGATATAGAAAAGAAATATGATTTCTGACGTAGGAACGTAGGAAGAAATTTACATTTCTTTTCGTTATCGAACGACTGGTGCGCTCATTGAGCGCCTTACGTAACTCCATTGTTTACGCACCAGTGCCTCTGGCTATATAGCCAGTGCACTTAGTGCGCTTAGGCGGTCGGGTTGGCGTACGGGTTCTTTCCTCGCCTTTCACCTCTGGGGTCCCGGGTTCGAATCCGGGGCGTGTATGTGGATTGGGTTTGCAGTCCCTACTTGACCGCGTGGGTTTTCCCCTGGGGCATTTCTCTGGGGGTTTTTCTCCCACTTCTAAAACTGCAACTCCTTCCTCGTCATCCCAAGTTGATAACAAAGTATAGTTAAAGCTAAAACCGTATAGTTAATGGCATAAAGGGCCTTGGTTGCCGAATATGCCATAAAATTAACAACAACAACAACCTCGCTTACCCACCTTCCCTTCCCTTTGACTCCATCCTTCCCTCCCCCAGGCAAAGCAATAGCAAGAGAGTGCACTCTCGTTTAGTCCGGGTGCCAAGGGGTCGAACCTTGCAGTGAGAGTTAAAGTTTTTTTCTTTGCTGATTATTATACCCTGGGTGGTTGTCTTCAATTTCCAGGTGGATGACCGTCGGTCACCATTGAGCAATTTTTTTTCTTAACCCTTTTGTGTTGAACCCCCAAAATCAAAGATGTCTCTAAAAATGTGTGTATCGAACATAAAAAGCCATGTAAAGCAGTTACTATACTACTTATGGCAATGAGTGACCACTCAAAATGTAGGTACTCTCACCAGCTTTCAGATTATGTAAGAGGTTTAGAACATACCTTTTGGTTCAAGGGGTCACAGGGGTCAGAATTGTTACATAACTTGAAACCCTTAAATGTGGGCGTGGCCTTAATTAAGTACTAATTACGTCGTAATTAGTTAATATTTTGTATGTTTCTATCTTGCATCCTCAAGAGTACATCACTGGAATTTTTTATACCAGTTTACAATCCTATGTGATAATAGGGGTTTGTCTGGTAAGGGTTCAAAGATGACCCTTTTTCATAAATTTAACAGGTTTGCGAAAAAATGAAAAAAAAACAGCTTATCAATGAAAAACAAATTATATTCAGGAACAACTCAAATTTACATTGCACTTCGGATGAAGTAGAAGTAAATTAATTAACTAAATAAACATTTAACATTGGTTTGACATGGGAGATGGGGTCAAAGGTCATTCAAGTACTTAAATTTTACAAATGTGACAAATGTCCCAAAACCAATCAACCATCCTTATTTGATATCACATGCTTTGTGACTTAGACTAGACATCAACATGTGACTAGGGACATTAATCTCTATTGATCTGCTCTCGAACAACCTGTGCTGTAACAGGCACAGAACATTGTACATGGCAAATGGACAACATCTTTGCAAGTGCACCTTTTTGCGCAAGGACGATCACTGGAACAACCACACTTCATAAGTGTTAGTACATATTCTGGGGCACTCGCCTTATCTTCTGGAAGTGTTACAGGTGTTAGGGTCTTGGTTAGTGGTTCCTTCTTAAACCCAAATTGCTCGGGGTCCAGATCAGGGGAGTCGTTTCCTCAAGCGATCTCCACAGATTGGCTTGATAATGTGCGCGTTTGATATTATCATGGAATGCCTCCGTTGTCGGCGGAAGCGAACACAGTTTTGGGGATGACGTGACACCTTTTCCATTTTTGGCAGCCCGTATCTGTATACGCATCTCTGACATTGTTGCCACCAGCATGCCGACATGGGTGAGCTGGATCCGTTTGTAGCTGCTTTCACCTTCTTTCATATCAGTGAGGCTCGACAGCAGTTCTGCACAGAGATGCCGACTTAGAGCCCAGACTTTAAGGGCTTCCGGTTTGAGGGTGATTCCAACTATGCCTCCCTTACTGTGACCATAGCGCATAAAGGTTGACTCGATGAAGAGGTCACCCATTCCATAAGCCTTGAATGTGATGCATAACATGTTCCCCCTTGAGGAAATGCGACAGGATATGAACGGGTAGCTTCTCCATCGACCGCAAGTAATATAGTCCGTAACGGGCATAGTTTTATTTATTTATTTATTTATTTCTGATATTTTACCAGGATAACCCGATTCACTACGTAAAGTGGTCTTCCCCGGGGTCCTGGAGTATAAAATAGTATGGCATCATCTCCTTGAATGTCGCCAGGTGCAACAACCAATCACCTTCTCGTTCAGCGCGAACGAAGTTCATCATTAGCAGGACTGGTTTGACCAAGACATCTACCCATAGTTTCACGGTCTTGCTATGGTGTGCTCTTTCTTCCAGTGCCGCAATCAGTTCATCAGTGCTTTTGAAGTGTTGCTCAACTAGAATGTGTTTCAAGACCTCTTCAGTCAGGAGACGTAAGGCTCGAACATTTTGAGGAAATTTCTTCCCAATCAGCATCTTGGCGACTCCTCCGAAGACTGGTGTCAACACCTCCGTCAAGCCGGTTTCGTTCATCAGTGTTCCCACTGAACCTACAAAGCTCATCAAAGCGTGCATTCCCCCAAGTCTCAGAACCAAGTTCGGGAACTTTTCTGGATATGTCCAAAATACATCTAAGGCAACCCGATATAGTTGCTGGTCGCAAGTTAAGACCAGAAATATCTGCCCGGTATCGTATGTCAGTTGTTGTGCTCGGACCATAGCCGTCATCATGGTATCCGGATCGGATGGCTTCATGTCAATTAATGGTTGGTAAACAACCCTTGTCTTTGGTTCTGGAGGTGGTCCTTGGTTTCGACGAATGGCTGTATTATAACCATTAAATTCAGGACATTCTTCTCTGTTGATGACATCATCGAGAAACGACATATCCGTCTCGGAAGCACGATTCTTGGCAATGACCTGACGAGCAAGCAACTTCAGTGGTAAAATGGTCTTCATATATCATTGCTGCATGCTTCTTTTGGCATGTCCGGATTCTTTTTACCATTGAACCTATGGAGGTTGACGTCATAATCTATTGGCTCTGACATCTCGTCTTTGCTGACACGTCGTATTTGAACCATGGTCTCATCTTCTGATATGGCTGAGTTGTAATTACAGCTAACGAATGTGTTAACAACTTACCATTTTGAGAAGAAATATAAACATCAAAATTGTCGGCAACTGTCTGTACTAGGCCCACCGCTGAGCTAGACAGGCCACTGTGGTTCTTATCCTCTACTGCAGCCCGGGCAGCAGAGTTCTTAAAGCGCCTCAACTCGGAGTAAGTGCAAGTGACACCATAAGAATACATGTCATTATTGAGTGCTTTTGACTCGCCCATTTTGACTCGCCCATTTTTACTGCAAGAGCTACCTGGAGGTCGGTCGAATGGTTTGTAAAGACATTTGTCACAATCGTACCAATCAATATTGCTGGAAGTGTTTGGTCAAGTTTTGGTGAAATCTTGGCCAACAAGGCCAACAGGAATGTGCTGATAGTACCCACGCTGTCTGTTTTATCCAGCAATATTGATTGGTACGATTGTGACAAATGTCTTTAAAAACCATCCGACCGACCTCCAGGTAGCTCTTGCAGTAAAAATGGGCGAGTCAAAAGCACTCATTAATGACATGTATTCTTATGGTGTGCTTGCACTTACTCCGGACATGCCAAAAGAAGCAGCAATGAAGACCATTTTACCACTGAAGTTGCTTGCTCGTCAGGTCATTGCCAAGAATCGTGCTTCCGAGACGGATATGTCGTTTCTCGATGATGTCATCAACAGAGAAGAATGTCCTGAATTTAATGGTTATAATACAGCCATTCGTCGAAACCAAGGACAACCTCCAGAACCAAAGACAAGGGTTGTTTACCAACCATTAATTGACATGAAGCCATCCGATCCAGATACCATGATGACGGCTATGGTCCGAGCACAACAACTGACATACGATACCGGGCAGAGATTTATGGTCTTAACTTGCGACCAGCAACTATATCGGGTTGCCTTAGATGTATTTTGGACATATCCAGAAAAGTTCCCGAACTTGGTTCTGAGACTTGGGGGAATGCACGCTTTGATGAGCTTTGTAGGTTCAGTGGGAACACTGATGAACGAAACCGGCTTGACGGAGGTGTTGACACCAGTCTTCGGAGGAGTCGCCAATATGCTGATTGGGAAGAAATTTCCTCAAAATGTTCGAGCCTTTATACGTCTCCTGACTGAAGAGGTCTTGAAACACATTCTAGTTGAGCAACACTTCAAAAGCACTGATGAACTGATTGCGGCACTGGAAGAAAGAGCACACCATAGCAAGACCGTGAAACTATGGGTAGATGTCTTGGTCAAACCAGTCCTGCTAATGATGAACTTCGTTCGCGCTGAACGAGAAGGTGATTGGTTGTTGCACCTGGCGACATTTAAGGAGATGATGCCATACTATTTTGCTGCAGGACACGCAAACTATGCCCGTTACGGACTATATTACTTGCGGTCGATGGAGAAGCTACCCGTTCATATCCTGTCGCATTTCCTCAAGGGGGAACATGTTATGCATCACATTCAAGGCTTATGGAATGGGATTTGGAGTGACCTCTTCATCGAGTCAACCTTTATGCGCTATGGTCACAGTAAGGGAGGCATAGTTGGAATCACCCTCAAATCGGCATCTCTGTGCAGAACTCATGTCGAGCCTCACTGATATGAAAGAAGGTGAAAGCAGCTACAAACGGATCCAGCTCACCCATGTCGGCATGCTGGTGGCAACAATGTCAGAGATGCGTATACAGATACGGGCTGCCAAAAATGGAAAAGGTGTCACGTCATCCCCAAAACTGTGTTCGCTTCCGCCGACAACGGAGGCATTCCATGAGAATGTCAAACGCGCCAGAATATGTACTAAAACTTATGAAGTGTGGTTGTTCCAGTGATCGTCCTTGCGCAAGTACAATGTTTTGTGCCTGTTACAGCACAGGTTGTTCGAGAGCAGATCATTAGAGATCAATGTCCCTCTAGTCACATATTGATGTATAGTCTAGTCTAAGTCACAAAGCATGTGATATCAAATAATGATGGTTGATTGGTTTTGGGACATTTGTCACATTTGTAAAATTTAAGTACTTGAATGGCCTTTGACCCCATCTCCCATGTCAAACCAATGTTAAATGTTTATTTAGTTAATGAATTTACTTCTACTTCATCCGAAGTGCAATGTAAATTTGAGTTGTTCCTGAATATAGTTAAATTTATGAAAAAGGGTCATCTTTGAACCCTTACCAGACAAACCCCTATTATCACATGGGATTGTAAACTGGTATAAAAACTTCCAGTGATGTACTCTTGAGGATGCAAGATAGAATCATACAAAATATTAACTAATTACGACGTAATTAGTACTTAATTAAGGCCACGCCCACATTTAAGGGTTTCAAGTTATGTAACAATTCTGACCCCTGTGACCCCTTGAACCAAAAGGTATTTTCTAAACCTCTTATAATCTGAAAGCGGATGAGTGTACCTACATTTTGAGTGGTCACTCATTGCCATAAGTAGTATAGTAACGGTTTTACATGGCTTTTTATATTCGATACACACATTTTTAGAGACATCTTTGATTTTGGGGGTTCAACACAAAAGGGTTAAGAAAAAAAATTGCTCAATGGTGACCGGCGGTCATCCACCTGGAAATTGAAGACAACCACCCAGGGTATAATAATCAGCAAAGAAAAAAACTTTAACTCTCACTGCAAGGTTCAGGCCAAAATAGGGGTTTGGCACCCGGACTATTTGGTATCCTTGGATGCACCCACGTTTCCTCTTTAAAAAATATTTTTTTTCGTGGCCTCCGAATGCCAGCTTGCCGCTGCACCAATACCAAACGTCTTGCTTACTGCCTGGGCCAGTGTTTGCAATATTATGATATTAACACTATCAACAATATGTTTTTGGCCAGTTTTTGGTGTTTTAAACCAATACTAAATTTTTGGAATCTGGTTTTTATAACCTGACCTCTGCCGACCTTTGTCGGCTTTGTACTGGACAAGTTTGTTGTTCGTTTGCCCTTTGTTTTTGACAGAATTATGGAATCGGTCGAGCCGTATTGTGGAGGACCCTTATTTGCAACGCCTAGCTAATAACGTTCTACAAACGCTCCTGGTTTCAACTAAGGCAGACTCCACTACCGCCAAGTACAGCGCAACCTGGAGCCATTGGGAAACATGGGCAAACTCACCACCAGGCATCAACGCCTTCCCATCAGACCCGTATCATCTCTGCCTTTACATGTCGCATTTGTCCACTTCATCTGGTGCCAAGACGGCAGCAGACGCCATCGCAGCAGCAGTCAAATGGGCGCATAACCTTGCCGGCCTACAGTCGCCCACCGACTCCCCAATGTTTAAGACGGCTCTCAAAGGCTACCAGCGCATCCACGCTTCGCCTGTCGTCATAAAGGAGCCGATCACTGCTGACATTTTACATAAACTCGATGACCGTCAGGGCCAAGCCTCGGCAAATTTAGCTGAATTACGCATACTGTTCATTTGCTTTGTTAGTTACGCCGGATTTTTGAGGTTTGATGATATCAGAGGTGGGGCAACGGCAGCAAGCCACGTCCCGCCTACACGGGGGGGTTGGGGGTTTGGGGTGGGGCGTTTGGGGGTGGCGGGGTGGGGGGGGTGGTGCTGGTGCCCTTTTAAACCCCACCCAGAGGTTTTTTTTGTAACTGCGAGGGGAGAACAATGGGGTTTGTACCTTTTTAGCGTCTTGAGAGGAGACTATATAATAGGTTAGGGTTCAGGGTTAGGGTTTAGGGTTGGTTATTTTAAAGGAATTTAGGGTTTTGAATGCGGTCGAGAGAGCTCGACTTGTAATCATAAGGTCCCTGGTTCGAATCAATGCATGTTTGGGATTTTCCGAAATTCCTCGGTTTCTTCTTTTTCTCTAAACTATTCGGGTTGACAAATTGGGGTGTACCCCTCGCTGCGGTGTAAACAAAAAAAACACGCCAGCCGCTGTAAGCGTCTGTGGCGCCAACGCGCATGCGTTGAACCGTTGTTTACGTTCGAATGCTAATTCGATACCCTTGTAATTTCTCTTAAATTTGATTGGTTGGAATGTATAAATGAATATGCAAACCTTAATATGCCCTCCAGGGGTTATGGGTTAGGGGTCAGGCTTCTCTGAGCTTCCAAAAAGGTCACGTGGAAACAAATCCCGGGTTTTAACGTTGGTGTGTCGAGCAAATCGTGTTGCGGTATTTATTCGGACAACACACCAGGAGAAATGCATTTTGTTGATACATTCCTAATTTTTCTTGAAATGAGTAAAACAGTGTTTGGACTTTGGATTTGAGAAGTTGAGAATTGCTATTGATTGGATAGAAAAGCCCAAATTTGGGAAAGGGAAAAACCGAAGATTTTCTGTGGAAACAATTTAAAGCAAGTTTTGTGTGTTTTAAATTTGTACACATTTTCATTGGCAACAATGAATAGCCGACTATTTATGTCTTTCCAATTGGTAATTTTGAATAAATTTAGCGGAAAGAATACCCGACCGACCCCATTCATGCAATTTAAGTTTTTATAATATAAGTAGTAAGCTCCCTTTAATAAAATCTTGACATTATTTCATTTGTCTTTCCAATTGGTAATTTTAAATAGATTTAGCGGAAAGAATACCCGACCAACCCCATTCATGCAATTTAAGTTTTGATACTATAAGTAGTAAGCTTATTAAAAGGAGCATGATCATGTAACTTACCAATATTATCAAGTAACTCCCATACACACCTCCCATGTCCAAAAAACCCGAAAACATTCGCGATTTCCAGTAAAAAAATGAACAAAACTATCGAGTCGGATTTCAGCGGATAAACTTTGCATGAAGCCCGCCCTCTACAGTCTGAATACGCGCAATCACGCTGAAGTCTTGACTCATGCATATGTATGTTCACCTTCGTAGTACTTTTAGTCTTGATATTTAATTTGTTTACATTAAATAATTTATTTAACAAAATGTGTAACGTATAAATTGTACTTGTGCTTGAAAATATTTTTATTGATCAGCTAAGCAACACAAAATGAAGAAAAATTAATTATATGTACGTCTCCGGTTCCATGTGGTTTACATGGAGCCGGAACATCGCTAGACTGGTCCCCCTGTCCATGTGCGCTACGCTGCTCTCGCTCATATACGACGAAGGGGAAGTAAATATGTGGACAGGGGAACCAGTCTAGGTCCACGCATGGTCTCAGGGTCAAAAGTCAAACGTCAATATTTATTAAAAATATCGATATTTTCTCACCCACAAAAAAATGACACTTATAAATCTTACATTTATAAAAAAGTTTATAGACAAAATAGATTATTTATTTCAATAAAAGTGATAAACTGAACTGAAAATGTGTACGTTATTTTTATCAATAAGATAAATTCTTATTTAGATGTCGATTGAGGGCGCTAGTCATGTAAATCGAAATCGCATTATAGACGCAACCGGCCGTTGATCCTAGAAAATTAAGTTTACAAATAAGCGGTGGATTTTCGACGATTTCCTTGGAAATATGCGGTCTAGAAGCGCGGGAGTTTCAGTTTCGTAATCAGAAAAATATAACGGATGTTATGATATAAAAATCTCATGACCCATAAGGTAAGTCCCGGGGAGTTATGTGTAAAAAAAAGTGATCTGGTCACACTCCATCAGTTCGGTCAACCAAATATACTTCCATATGTATACATGTACAGCTTTGCACCGAAAATGCGCTACGTGGTGTGCTGTGCGCGTTAACGGAATACTCAAGTTCTACAGCTAGTGTAGGCAGGCTATTTTGTGGACATTTGGCAAAGCACTGGGATCCTAATACTAACAATACTTTCTGTTCCATAGTATAGTACAGAGTCCCTATTTCATCTTTTGCTTGTCAAGTGGAATCCCAGTAGCAGATTCAGAAAGGTCCGATTAAATTTGTCGAATTGCCCGTTGCCCTGTGGATAATTGGGTGGGTATTGGGTAATAGGACAGGTCTGGCACGTCACATTTTTTTGCTGCTGTATTTTAGCAAAGCTGACTTCGCGAATTCGAGGCCAGTTACCTTGTATATCTGTTAATGTCGTTGGAAGATACAAATGCAATGTCTTCTCCAGTCGGCAACCTAGTGTTTGGCCCAATGGAGGACCCTCGGGCATTCATTATAGGCCTGCATGAGCTCAAGTAAAAATACTACGTGTTAAAAAAGTCCTACTTTTGATCTGAAATAATGTTGTCATTCTCGAGGATTTAAACCAAAATTTCAGATCATGTAAACAAGGCCTGTCAAATTATATTGAGTCAGTTTCATCAGTTTTGTCTGAGAGGGTGAGATTTGAAAATCATACGTAAAAAAACCCATAAATTTCATAATTTATTTGCCACTTTTGATTTGGTATCCTACATTGTCATGGAAATTGTCTATTTCTGTGTCTCTTGATGAGTTGCGCGAAACAATCGAGATGGTTTGCAAAACATTTGGGGTAATCCTCCATTATTTCTTCAAAAGCTTTCGGCTGCAGCACGCACATTCTACCATGGCTGGAGACCAGCGATGTAATAATAAATAATAACAATAATAATAATAATCTTCCTCGATGCCGCGATGGAAGGTGCATGGTAATCACGACCACTTGCGAGCAGACGGCAGTGTCCAAATCATGCTCGCTTAAGAGCGTTTTTCTTAAGCGAGCACCTGATTTGGACACTGCCGTCTGCTTGCAAGTGGTCGAGATTACCATGCACCTTCCATCGCGAAACATGTATGTTGGAGTACGTTACCAGACTAGTTTCTGAGACGTCGTCGTCTGCTCGCAAGTGGTCGTATTACTACGCATCCACTATTACGGAACATACAGACTGAGGAACGTTACCAGACTAAATTTTAATTCTTAATGTTTGTCTTAAAAACCTGCTTCAAAAACACCTTTCCATTCAAAAGAATCAATTATATTTTTAATATGTTGTTTATTTGATTGTTGCGGCCTAGATTCATGTTATAATGATTTCTATTGCAATTAGTTCTAGGTCAAATCGTAAATTGACTAGACTATAATACGCTAGGCGCTATGCATACAACGCACGCAAACTAGAGATGCAGAGATTTCGTCCCACTTTTCACCCATAATGCACCGCGGTAAACATTGCGTGACGTCATTACGTTTCAGGTCTATTCAAATTTGAATTGGTCAATAATGTAAGCCCTCAGTTAACAAAGAAACTGCCCCACGAGATGGCAGCTATTCGATGCGGTCTATACACGTACCTTGCCAGTATTCGGGTGATGAGTCAGGATTTCGCCTTTTGTGTGTTTTATGTGAATAGTACATGTACTTGAAACTATCAAAATGATATCGTAAAATTTTGTCTGATTGAGGAAGGTGTAAAACATCTCTGAAAACCCCGTGCACATTTTTTCTATATACATCTGTGACGTGGATAGACAAAAATGTCACAATTTTGTCCGTGTCCATGTTACATACGTATAAGTAGTCTTGGTGCATGACGTATCTGCGTGATATTTGTCACTAACCGCCAGGCGCTAACCACGACCACCGACAATCGTCAAGAGAGGGCGCCATACACACTGTTGTTCGCTGAAACGTCTTGGGACATTTGTCGAACGTTGGTATGTGACACCGTGTGACCTCTAACCTAAGCTTATACATATGCATTATATAGGTCAACAGAGTTCCACATAATGAGCCTGCTAACCTGGCAACTTTCTGTCGCGTCCCCATCGCCAAACCATCTTTAATGTGTCGTAGCCCTTGTGACCACTCGAAATAGATTTCGGGCATGTTGCAAGATCTGGCCACGACAAATATGTTATGGGTCTACCACGACAAAATTTCGTACGATCCGTTGTGCCCGGGGCTTGAGCGACGGGGGACCTGGAGCGCCGCGATAAACGCAGCAGGTAAAATGTACACAATTCAAACAGGGAAATCAAGGATATTGGTAAATAAATTGATAAAATGTTTTCAGTGTCATTTTTCATTTCAGCAAGCCTTTATAATAGTTTGGTAGTAAATTTATTTATAAGTGAAAGTTTTTATTGTATTGTCTTGACTTCCTACGTGACTATCTCAAGTTGGAAATCACTCTGACTTTTGAGAAACTTGCCCACTTTTGGGAAACCTCACCTACTTTTGTGAATTTCGCTCACTTTTGTGAAAATCTCGTCCACTCGGATATAAAATTCCTCCACATTAATTGTGCAATTGTTGCCCACTTTTGTAAAATTCGACAGTGACAAATAATTCACAAAAATGGTTAAACAAAATAACAAAAGTGGCGATAATAGACTACTAAAGTGAACGTCAGCTGTCATGGTAATCGGGTCTAAACATTCGTTGGTAATCTGAAACGTCAATTGGTATAGCGCAGGAAAACCAGTCACTGGTTTTAGTGTAGACCCAATAACTATGGCAACACACAAAGGGTGACGTTTTCACTTTAGTAGTCTATTCACAAAACTCGTGAACGTAAAAATTCACCAAACGATGCGTTTTTTTCACAGAACTCGTGACCTACTAAAACAAAGTGGTAAATTCACGAAAAAGGTTGTAATATCGATTGACGAGTCGAATTGTATTATAAAGAGGGGTTCGTGTGGCCGGGAGCCTTGAATGGCTATCAGAATCCTATCATTGCAAATTGAAATTTAATTGGTTGCCCCTATAGATATCATAATTAAGGACACGTTTGACGTGGAAATAGTTAGCGCTAGCAGGAACAGCCAATAACAACAGATTTTAATTAGACTGTCACAAATCAGTCATGAGGACCAATAAGAACGCGGATATGTCACCTTATGCATATTCATTGTAAGTATCTCCACCAATCGTAGCACTGATTCGCGGCAACAGACCAGAGCGTCGTGGTAATACCAGATGGCCCATACTTCTACCTCAGTGGTCTTAAAACACCCATTCGTACAATTTCCAGTCGTGAAATTATATTTCACCATTTATGACGCAGTAAATTCGAATTGAATTTGGATTCTAGATCCATTTCACTACCAGTTGTCTGTCTGGTTGCATGCGGAGACGATGCAGCCATTTGGGCTTATCGTTTGCTTTTTGAGTCTGTATCAGACGATTGGATGCAATGGAGAGTGTGTGGTCTCCATTGTTGGTAGATGGGTGTGTCCTCCTACTTGGCACCAGTGGGGGAATACATGCTACCGAGTAACCACCAAGAAACTGACGTGGTTCGAAGCGGGGCAAGAGTGCGCAGAGATGGGCAGTGTCTTGGTCGCGCCTCGGTCCCAGGAGGAAACAGAATTTCTCCAAGGAATTATGACCGATAGTGCTTGGATCAACTGCAACGATCTGGAATTCGAAGGTTTGTTTTTATACACCATATCACGCCCAACAAGCCTTGAATATTGCCTTTGAGTTATACGACCTTTGACGGCTTACTCAAGTAACGTTATGCAAAACAAGGTGCATTAACATTAACTGTAATTGAAGTACACGTACATCGATTATATCTCGTAAGCCCATGAAACAGGGGGCTCGAAGCTTCAATTAAGAAATCTTTTTGCCTACTATAGTTACATTTATTAATGACAGTGGACCAAAAGCAGTGCCATAATGGTTTTCTTTTTACAGTTTTAAAACGTAAATAAGATAGGCAATTTTTTGTCCCTATTGAACCAACGTTTATTAAATGTTTTGTTTAGAAAGGAAATGGGTAATTCCCAAAATTAGGGGTCCAAAATGTTTGGTGTCCCAGTTACGTACGACACTCTGTGCATCACAAATCACCACTTATGGCCACAAATTGTCAGTAATGGAATGTGGCCTGTGATTATGGGCAGCATCATTTTCTTCAATATTTTGTTTTCCGATTCCAGAAAAATATTAAAAACTAAAGACTATATAGGCTTATAATTTACTCCATGGTATTGAATAGGAGTTTGGTGTCCCGGGTTACCTACGCCAATGAAAATTGGCTGTAGAATGAGTTTGCATTAACCTTGGTGCCATATCTACACACAGACATTAAATTTAAGTGGCATTTGTACAAATAAAAATAATTATTTTCTACTGGAAAACCACTTTCAATCATTAAAAACACTTGGAAATCTTAAAAAGCATGTCACACTTTTGGATTTTGGGAATTACCTAAATGCAAACCCAGTTGTTCTGTTGTTCACTTCTCAAAGCTTTCAATTTGCAGCAATTGTCATTTTCCTCTAGCTCAGTCAAACAATGATTTGAGTAATCATTGTTTGACTGATTCGAAAGTGTTCGATTTGCAATTGGTACTAAAATGCGGCTTAGAAATTGGCGCATTTTTGTGATACTAAAATTATGTGCCTAAAATATACTGCTTTTTTTGTGGGTCACCCTGTATACCCACTCATTACTGGACTTTGTCAATTGTCAGGTACCTGGCTGTGTCTTGACGGCACTCGGCCGGTGGAGTACAGGAATTGGTATTATCTGCAGCCTTCTAACTCAAGGAACGAAGATTGTGCAGTGATGTGGCCCAGTGGTCCATGGAATGACATGACGTGTGATCACATGCATCCCACCATCTGCAAACGACCCTTAAACATTCACAAAAGGTACCCGTGAAGTCGACACTTAACTTGTCAAGCACCAACTTGTTTTCGTCACCCTCACAATAGCTTATTTAAGTCATATTCACTAGTTGAGAAAACGAAAGTATAACGCTATCTGCCAAAGTCATATGTTTGAGTGACAGTAAAAATGCATGTGTGTGTGTGCGTGCGGGTTTATACAAAGGACAATTAGCGCCACTGCAAGTATATTTTATTAATTCGGAAATACAAATTACTAATTCGTAAATACGAATTAAATAATTCGTAATGACGAATTAAGTAATTCGTAATTACGAATTAAGTAATCCGTAATTACGAATTAAATAATTCGTAGTAATTTACGAATTACTAAATCGTAATTACGTAATTACGAATTAAACAATCCGTAACTACGAATTACGAATTAGTAATCCGTTATTACGAATTAAATATATCGTTATTACGAATTAGTGTATTTCGTAATTACGAATTATTTTTACCTGTACGTAAGGAAGCCCGTTTTTGGTTGTCCATGTTTATAAAGTCCTTTTAAATACCCTTTTTAAAAGGTCCTTGGGTCTGGCATTCATTTCGTTGGAAAATATAACAGCATTTATAACATGGATGACAAAAATGGGCGTCCATATGCACGTGATATTACGAAATATTATATGCTTGTAATTACGAATTATTTTTTCGTAATTACGGATTACTAATTCGTAATTACGAATTAAATATGTTGTAATAACGAATTAAATATTTCGTAATTACGAATTACTAACATATATTTGCAGTGGAGCTAATGGTCCTTCGTATGTTTCTGTATTCAAATGGGGGACGTTTAAAGGTAAAGTACATCATTTGCAGTTACCCCAATTTCTTTTTTCACGAGTTGACAAGATAAACCTTACTAGAAGTGTTACAGTTTTTCTCAGTTGCTTTGATGCACTTCCCGAAACACCTAACCTCTTTCTCAATACTCTAAATGCAATCCTTAAAACACTGAAAGCATTTCTCACAACACTATACCACCCTTGCAAAAGCGAATATAACAATCAAAATGCTAACAACAGGCGTCAAAATACACTAAGTCAGTCAATCGCTACATCAATGTAACCAAATGCATAGCACCTTCTGATCATTGCGTGAACACCGACACCCAAATGGCAAAGTAATTGCATCAAAACTGGACAGAGTGATAGTGTTGCTGACAATGTAAACAACAAATGGACACACTATACAAGAAAAGACACATTTATGATGGTGTGTATCTTGAATGTATTACGTTTATTACATATTGTGTAATACATGTACATGTAGTATTGTTGTTTTATTTCTTATTTCTTTACTTATGTATTTCTTGGGACAATCGCCCCATTGCTGACAAATGTAGTCAAGCAGTTACCCACTCCCATCGTGCTGGCGTTATCTTTTGTACAAACACAATGCTCATTGTACGTAGTATTTTGCATGCAACGATTTACCCAATGCACAACTGCGGCATTTCGAATGGACAATGTACACAGTCAGTTGAGAAGAAAACAACCTGTTTTGCCTAGAATATCAAAAAAATGAGAATTGCATCTATGCTATGACAAGTGCGTTTAGTGTTTTGCATTTTGTGTGCACACAATGGGAACTGGAAATAGTGGATTGGCCAATTGCAATCATGATGTGGGGTTTTGAGGCGCTGTTAAAAAAATGAGGTTAGAGTTTGGGGAAGTGCATTAAAGCGATTGAGAAAAACTGTAATAACAATGGTACCTAACACCACATCATTTTATTTCAGTCCAAAATGGTATTTTGTGTTAGAAATTGTCAACTGTAGGCGGTTTTCGAAAAAAAAGGTCTTTTGCCAAAAAATTGTTTACCATTCAACTCAACACAAAAAAAAACATGCATGGATATTTCAGGTTTTCAGATGTATTACTGCACCTATGTGGCTGACATTTCTACAGGGCAGTTTTATCAACACAGGCTTCTAATCATAACGCCCCTTTTAACGGTTTACCAATCATGTGTTCTACCTTTACCAATATAATGTAGGAACAATAGGGTCCGCGATTTGGAATCGTGTACAAAACATTAGAGCAGTCAAAATAAAAAGAAGAAAAGGCCAAACAAAAGAGGAACAACTAGACGTTCGCGGTGGGAGGTGGGTAGTACACGATTACCTGAACTTACAAAAACTATGAATTGTAGGTTAGGGCGACAAATCGTGTGTAAAAAAGGTATATTAGGGCGACCTGCTCAATAGGGCGACATTTTGGTGTCGCCCTAATATTTTTGAGTTTAAAATTAATTTTTTTAGGTCAAAAACCATTTTTTTAAAATCGAGAACCATTTTTATTAGGTCTGGAACCGATTCTCTTAGGTCTGGAAGCATCTCTGGAAGCTTTGGGTAAAAAAATAAGGTGTCATTTTGAGTGACTCTTGCCGAAATTTCGGTGGTCTCCGGCGAGAGTCTTGCCGAAGTGTCGCCCTATTGCGGCATTCAGCGTTCTTTAAATTATTATTATTATTATTATTTCTTTCTGGTATTAATACCAAGGATTCCTCAATAGTGCTCATTGCACTGTCACTCGTAAGCGTGAGGAAACCCATGAAGAATTAGAATTAGAAATGGCCAGAGACACCGGGGAATCCCCTTGCTCTTCCCGAAAGAATGCTCTGGGATCTTTAGAGTGCGTTATCATTACCTAACACACTGGACCAACGGCTTTACATCCCTTCCGAAGGATGGAGCAAGTGTGGTTGAATGCCTTGCCCAAGGGCACAGGTACCAAAAGAGCGGATTTTGGCAAAAATATAAAATTTGCCAAATTATGACTTACATGTATGCAACAGAGTACTGAAGTAAAAACGTCACCATTTCTGTGTTGCCATGGTTACTGGGTCTACACTAAAACCAGTGAACCTTTCCCCTGCGCTTCAGCAATGGACATTTCAGATTTCCACCGAATGTTTAGATCCAATTACCATGGCAACTGACGCATCAATTTAGTTGTCTATTATGTGATGTGGGTGGCGTTTTACAAACTACTAGTAGTTTGTTTTTTAGATTAGCTGTTTATGATGTATTTCCAATATCTTATAACGTCATAGGGAATGTGGGAAACCTTCAACTATTGCGTAAAATGCAACATCTCTTTGATTTTATAAATCGATGACCATTCGAGGCAATAATTGTATATAACACCGAAATGAACATTGGTAAGGTTAAAATACAATAATAATACAATAATGTGTACAGGCGCGTTCTTTTCCTTTGTGTTCATGTAAATTGAACTGTACGTTTCGTGTTCAACTGTGGGTGGAAACAAAGCATGCACATTTATTAACAGCGATGACACAATGCTAGTGTGGAATTCATACAAAACGTACCATTTAATTAATTTATGCACTAGAAACACAAGTAACATTTGTTAAATAACTACTTTTCCCGTATTAGGACGACCGTTTTGGGAAGAGTGCTCTGGGGAACCACTAAAACGGCAAATTTGTCGGCAAGAAACTCTGCCGTTGACACCCATTTTTTCGACTTAAAGTTCTCATAAAAATGTTTTTCAACCTAGACGAAAATGGTTACAAACCTAATAAAAATGGTGAGAAACCTAATAAAAATGGTTTTTGACCTAATAAAGATGGTTTTTGAAGCACTTGGCGTTAGGGCGACCGGCTATCGGTCGCCCTAATGCGGTCGGTCGTCCTAATACGCCTTTTTTACCCATAACCGGTCGCCCTAATACGGGAAAGGCAGTTTGTTTACATTTAAAGCACCCTCTATTCAAACCACACCTGCCATTGTGCGCGGGTTTCTGTATTCAAATAGGGGACGTTTAACGATAGGAACAAAAGGGTACGTGATTGGCATTGACGTCCGTGATTTGGAATCATGTACAAAACAAATGAGAGCAGTCGCCAAAAAAACTAAGTCCAAACAAAAGAGGAACAATGGGACTGTCCAATGCAGTGATTTCGTCCGAGATGTTATCTTTTTATAACAAAACTGAAGATGAGTTTATATAGATGCGTGTGCACACAATTTTAACAAGAGCGCCCTCATGTGAAAAAATTGTGGTCCCTTACTACCATAGTGTTATGGCTTATGATCCGTACAGTACAAGTATGACCAGGAGAACCACACTAAATAGGACAGCGGCCTTGCACAATTTCTTGAAAGCATGGACACGGTTTTTTTTATTATTGTATTCTAGGAACGTATGAGGTACTCCAATGTAATATATCTTTAAGTCTGGTAACTAATGCCACACGGGGTAACACGCCATTTATGACTGAAAAGTGTTTAAACCATTCACACAACAGAGATATTTCACATGCGTTACAGTTTTTCTCAGTTGCTTTGATGCACTTCCCGAAACACTAACCTCTTTCTCAATACTCTACATGCAATCCTCAAAACACTGAAAGCATTTCTCACAACACTATACCACCCTTGCAAAAGCAAATATAACAATCAAAATGTTAACAACAGGCGTCAAAATACACTAAGTCAGTCAATCGCTACATCAATGTAACCAAATGTATAGCACCTTCTGATCATTGCGTGAACACCGACACCCAAATGGCAAAGTAATTGCATCAAAACTGGACAGAGTGATAGTGTTGCCGACAATGTAAACAACAAATGGACACACTATACAAGAAAAGACACATTTATGATGGTGTGTATCTTGAATGTATTACGTTTATTACATATTGTGTAATACATGTACATGTAGTATGGTTGTTTTATTTCTTATTTCTTTATTTATGTATTTCTTGGGACAATCGCCCCATTGCTGACAAATTGCTGATACCTGCCTCTCGCTCCATCTTACGTAGAACCAGTGCGCTCAGTGGAACCCTTATATATACACCTTATGGGTACATGCATTGAACATTGAACATTTCCACCTGTGTGATGGAATGGACAGCATTATGCTCCGTTAGTAGGTCTATTCAATTGTGCCAGTGAAGAGCAGTTACCCACTCCCATCGTGCTGGCGTTATCTTTTGTACAAACACAATGCTCATTGTACGTAGTATTTTGCATGCAAAGATTTACCCAATGCACAACTGCGGCATTTCGAATGGACAATGTACACAGTCAGTTGAGAAGAAAACAACCTGTTTTGCCTAGAATATAAAACAAAATGAGAATTGCATCTATGCTATGGCAAGTGCGTTTAGTGTTTTGCATTTTGTGTGCACACAATGGGAACTGGAAATAGTGGATTGGCCAATTGCATTCATGATGTGGGGTTTTGAGGCGCTGTTAAAAAAATGAGGTTAGAGTTTGGGGAAGTGCATTAAAGCGATTGAGAAAAACTGTAATTGGCATCTACCGAATTGGCAAATTTCAAATTAGCACTGTCAGCCTCGTTTCAGATGCTGAGTCATTGTATTACGTCACGCGTCTTTACATTTGCAAATGTTATCACAAAAGAAAGCACCGAGACCCTCGTTTTTGATGACAATTTGAAATTCCTCTATTACGACAGAGAAATAACCACATTTAAATGTTAGTAGTCGTGTGGCAGAATGTCCAATGCACGTTGCAACTGATGTAGCGGGAACAGCCAGTCTTGCATTTCATTGAACAGATGTTGACATAGAGGGCGCTACGCAGCGTCTAAATTATTGTTGTTAGTCGATTTGTAGTAGATGGCTGCCTTCCAACTAAAACAATTGTTGAAGGTGCCTTCTGAACGTGATTTGCACTGTTTTGCAACTAACAAATTAGGTTCCAGATATTTTTAGGTAATTTTTTGTTTTGGTAAAAAAAAATTTACATAAATTCCATCGCACCTGCCCAGATCATGCCTAATTCACTAAAGGCTTAGTCAAGACAGTCCTACGAAATTTTGAGCATCGTGGCATCGACTTGCCGTCGTGAGGCAAAATTGGACATGCACCTTTTTTGCTCGACGATTTTTTTTACGAACAAAACTGACCGGGCCTCCTTATACAGTCGGGAAACGGACGCGCGAGCGTCCCACGAATAGCCCACGACTATTGTGCGACAGTCTTGCGACAGTCGCACGCGGATCCCACAAGTGAACCACGACCTGTTTACGCGAAAGCGACACACCCTGGAAATAACCACGACATGTCTTTTTTTTCTGTCGCGTCCCTATCGCCAAACCATCTTTAATGAGTCGTAGCCCTTGTGACCACTCGAAATAGATTTCGGGCATGTTGCAAGATCTGGCCACGACAAATATTTTATGGGTCTACCACGACAAAATTTCGTACGATCCGTTGTGCCCCGGGCTTGAGCGACGGGGGCCGGGGAGCGCCGCGATAAATGCAGCAGATAAAATGTACAAAATTCAACAAGGGAAATGAAGGATATTGGTAAATAAGTGCATACAAAGTTTTCAGTGTCATTTTCCATTTCAGCAAGCCATTACAATGTGGTAGTACAAATTTATTTATGAGTGAAAGTGTTTATTGTAATGTATTGACTTCTTACGTGAATTTCTCAAGTTGGAAATCACTCTGACGTCACAGCCCTCTGACGTAACATCAAAACCAAACATGACCGGCGTTTTGCGCACGCATCGTGGTCACAGGAATGAGGTAGCATGTCAGATCGTCTTTGAATTATGTGACCTTTAATTGGCATTTAGGTGGATTTTGAGCACGACGCTCAACTGATGATCATAATTTAAACAGCTAGAATCCCCCCTTCCACATTTTTTTTTGTTTTTCTGTTTATCATGGAGGTGTATGTGTCTACAACACCATCACAACTTGTTTTTCACAAAACATCGACACGCTTTTGCTTAAAACGTAAAGCAGTTCCGACCCTCTTCACCCGAAATTCCGAAACGCTCGAGGTCACTTGGCTTGTTTATCAACAGGGTTTTGACGTCATCCCGAGAAACCTACAAAACAGTCTGCAGTATTGAATGGAAAATACACGAAGTAAATGTTTATCATGCCCGTTTTGTCCTTGTAATTCAAAATACAAACGTGAAAAACACTTCATGTAATATGACAACAATCTACTATTACCTGTTTTGTAAAAAAACGATGAAATTGTGGCTCACAATGAAGCTCTTTTGAAGTAAATACTGGTGCATTGCGACGGGTGGTTTTGTCACGGAACGAACGGCATTCACAGCGGTCCGTGTACAGCATGGTACGGTCCCCTGCGGGCGTAGTTCCCACGTGTTTGAACATCGGCCGTACAAGTTCTAGCTAGAATGAGCGACTCATTTTTCTCTCTCTTGGTAATAGAAAAGAAAATCTTTCTGCTCTTTTGTTTCATAGTGTCTGGTAAAACATACAACCACGCAGCTACTGGGCATATCTCTGGCTTTTTGGACCAACAAAATTCTTCAAAAAACACCATCTAACAGAGACGGTTTTCCAAGTTTTTTGCGTGTGAACGTATGGAGCTAACAATCGTATTGACTTCTCTTTCTCAGGATTGCGTCACGGGGTCACGCGCATATCATGAATACCTAATGAACGTTTCAGAAATCGCAAAAATCTAATTTTCGAAAAGCGCACTTTTGCTTGCAATTTATCCACTTAAAACCGACAATTAAAAAATAATAAAAATCCACGTTGGCAAGAGGGATGTTTGGACTATCGAAAAAAGCCTAAATGCTGGATTTTCGTCAAGGGGGATTCTTCCTCTTTAAACAAAAGGCAATGCAGTTTTGTCCTGGATAGTGTATATCTAGCCCCAAAGCATTTTTAGTTAGGTGTGTCCCGTAGCATTCGGGAAACTCTGCAAATTTTGTCTAGCCGAATTACAATCGTGACTATGTCGTGACCGATTCTGCTGTATCGGATCAAAATCGTAACAATGTCCTGTGTTGTTTGGACGGTGTCCTGTGGATCGGGACGCTGTCGTGATTAACGGGCATGTCTCGAGAAATTTGTCATTGCCGTTTCTTGCCGATTGAGTCCAGATTGCGTCCAGAGCGTCGGTTCACTGTCTGATCTCTGTCGGGAGAATCGGGACGCTGTCAGAACAGATTCGGTCGTTTTTTACCCTGCGAAAGATACAAATCGGATCAGAATCGGATTAAGAACTGGGGAATCAGGATGAATTCGGCTAGGAACGGCTGCATCGGGACGTTTCCTGAACAATATCTGATTGTTGTCGTGATTAAATAAATGTTTTTATAAAAAAAAATTAATAAAAAGTTTAAATTTCCCAGGATCTTCATCAGACTTTTGACAAATTTTAATCGGAAATGGTCCTATCAAGGACGGCAGTAAAAATCCTAAATGTCTCCCTGCCGCATGAGCGCCTATGGTCTCTGGAAGTGGATGAATCTCGCAGCGTACAGCAAGTTCTCGAGGTCAACTTATACACGGTTCATAGCATCTGTTTGCCCTTATATTTGTATGCATAAAAGGGCAAACAGGAACAGAGAAATGCGTGCCCGTACAAATAACTTGTGGAAAGAAAAACAATCGCCCACATGCAGTTACCGAGAGATTTATCAGTTTACACAGCTAAATTCTTTGTCTCGAAACTAATCTGAACTTGCCTTTTTGCTTGTGGCACGTGTATTATTAAGATCTTTCGGATTTGTATACAAAGTGCATATCACGTCAATGTTTATTTAAGAACATGTAATGCATAATAGTTAATATATTCACGAGTAAACATTGGATCTAACAGTTATATATTGTTTATTTGATTGTTTTGATTTGCTTTTGTTGGTTTTAATTTATTGGTATTGTGGAAATAAATGCTGATTGAAATGAAATGGAATAAAATGAAATCAAATGTACATGGCCAGCGGGCGGGGCCAGTTCTTGGTCAAAACCTGCTTTAAGTCCGGGTGCTTTACCTTGCTATTAAGGCAATTGTGGTACACTCGCCTATAACTGACGAGAACCAGTTATGTTTAGACCCAGCAACTGAAACCATCAGAATCTTGTCAAGGCATTCCATTGCCAAGGAAGTAAACACTTACCCCTACACCCTCTTGCTGCAGAATAGCCCATCCTGACACAGTTTAAGTCGCTCATCAGGACTGTCTGAGGCAGAATATGACACACACGTATTACGATATCGTCCATCAGTTCGGTCAACCAAATAGACTCTCATCTGTATACATGTACAACTTTGCACCAAAATGCGCTACGTGTGCTGTGCGCGTTAACGGAATACTTCTACAGTGTAGGCAGGCTATTTTGTGGATATTTGGCAAAGTACTGGGATCCTAATGTAGGTTTTCCCGGCCAATTTCGCAAAATGTTCATTCACTTCTGAATATCAGGCATTCGTTTTCATCTGAATCTGGATGCACGTCTTAAATCCCATTTTCATTTCAGCGGAAGTTCATTCGTTTTCATTGTCCGCGCATTCTGTTTTAAGAAACAGACGGCCAATTACGTTACCTGTGCATTTATTTACGCAAGCACACATTTTCGCGCGGAGTTTGGGAATACAATTTTGAGAATGTGCAGAGAAATGTACGCTTTGTTCATTCAAAATAGCAGGTTACATCACAGAATTCCAAACCTGACACAAAATCTTATAAAATCAAGCAGAAATTGAAGCGGATTGCCACTCTTCATTCGATATTCGACTTGAATCAACCCGTACGTGATGGCAGCACGAGGCCATTATAGACGAACTTCTAATGTCGACCGAAACCGTCATTTGATGCCTTTGAGAGTGGTGCAGACTATCCGCAAAAACAATCGTAGGGATGTTTGTACGTGAAGGCCGTACCAACTTCCTAAGGTGGAGCTAGAAACCGAAAAGTTGACGAGGACATGCGCGCAACACTGGAGGAACTTCTTGATGAAAATCCATTATTGACTCTGGTGCAAATGCAACAGCAACTTGAGGCTCGCCTTCCTCATAAACCGACCGTGTCTACAAGCACCATCGCTCGCACCTTAAACGGCATGCTAATGACACTTAAGCTGGCGGAGGATGTCCCAGACCTGCGCAACGCAGCACGCGTTTTAGATGTTAGACGCGAGTATGCCAATTGGTTCTTGCGCGAGGGTGTACTAGGGCATCTCGTGTACATAGACGAGACTGGTTATAACATATAGACTCGCAGATCACAGGGAAGAGCTCCTCGTGGAGAACCAGCAAGGCGAGTTGTACATAATCAGCGAGGTAAACAAGTAAACATCACCTTTGCTATATCCGATGAGGCTGCACTTGTAAATCACAGGATTTCTTCTCAAACCGTGACTAGAGCTACCTTTGAGGAATTCCTTGCCTCAATGGTTGACGAGTGCCGCAGGTTATATCCCAAAGAAGAGCGTATCTACCGCATATATGATAACGCTCGCCCACACGTCGGAGCTGAACTACCACCAGACGCAGAACACTTTGTCATCAAACGTCTTCCTCCGTATTCGCCATTCTTGAACCCGACTGAAATGGCACATTCAGCGTTCAAGGCAGGGGTGAAGCGGATGCTTGGGCTTCCCGACTGGCAGCATCGTATGGGAGACCGAGCTGCTGCAGCGCAAGAAGGGGTTAACCTCCAAGTCTGGAGATCTACCTGTTTACAGGAAATAGCCCGTAACAACATCGGAGAAATAACCCACGAAAAATGCACAAGGTGGTACGCTCATGCCCAAACTTATCTCCCTCGTTGCCTAGCCGAAGAACCGATTAAGGACTAAATTCTAACTGTCGCAACATGTAGTCAGTGGTGGCGTTGAAAGGAAGGGGGTGGGTGACAGAATGTAATGCAAAGAGGCATAAAATAACGTCCTTTATGTTAGATAACATAGGTAAATAATGGAAATGGAATATAAACAAATTCTAACAAACAAGAAAAAAGACGAGTATTTTGATCTTAATTTAATGTTAATTAGTAATCAACAACAGTGATCTATGTTTTCAACCAATGAGGCACGATGCAGCTTAGAATTTCATTTTAAATTGATTTCAGATTATAGCAAATTTCACCGACTGTAAATGAAAAAGAAACTCCTGATTTCTATTTGGCGCCGGTGGCATTAAACTAAAAGTGAAATAGAATGGTCAATGTTTGAATTTGCCCTCCAACAGCGAAAACGAAGTCTTGTAAATGATTTTGACTAGACATAAACGAAAGCGTCTGCACGATCACGTAATTGATTGAACGAAAATGGAATCGAATACTCTGGTAGCGAAAATAAAACGCGTGTTCAGAGCGATTCTCAAAATCAGATGAAAACGAATGCCTGATATTCAGAAGTGAATGAACATTTTGCGAAATTGGCCGGGAAAACCTATACTAACAATACTTTATGTTTCAAGGACCAGGGGCGGATTGCAATATGCGGTCTAAGACCGGTCTATAGGCTTAGCCGGCTAACGCGGCGTCCACTAAGACCGGTCTATAATTATAGCCCGCTTGCAATATCGATGCCTTAAAGTTAGACCTGTCTTAAAATTTAAGCCCGCGGCGAGCAGGCTATAATTTTTGGAAACCGCGCTACATCTCGTAATTTTGCATGAAAAAAAGGCGAACAAAACGCACATTGTGTTCATTAGAGCCATTTTAGTGCTATTTAATAATTTTCGCGGTCAGTTTCTCTGCAAAAACTGCACCACACACGCGTCATCAAGTGGTTTCGTGAGGACGTTTGTTGGCTTGAAGTCGCGCAAGGATAGCCGGCTGCATCACTTTCTGTTATGATGTGCGTGTTTTTCTGCTGGCGCAGCCGTACTTCAGTTAGACTGGTTTATTGCAATGGGCTAAACCAGCGACTAAGCCGAGACTGGCTAAGTTGGAAAGCCGGCTATAAAAAGCGGTCTTAGAGCAGTGGCTAAGTAGATTTTATTGCAATCCGCCCCAGGACGTTTGGAGACATTAGGTACATAATACAGATTCCCAATTTCATCTTTTGCTTGTCAAGTGGAATCCCAGTAGCAGATTCAGAAAGGTCCGATTAAATTTGTCGAATTGCCCGTTGCCCTGTGGATAATTGGGTGGGTATTGGGTAATAGGACAGGTCTGGCACGTCACATTTTTTTGCTGCTGTATTTTAGCAAAGCTGACTTCGCGAATTCGAGGCCAGTTACCTTGTATATCTTTTAATGTCGTTGGAAGATACAAATGCAGTGTCTTTTCCAGTCGGCAATCTAGTGTTTGGCCCAATGGAGGACCCTCGGGCATTCATTCTAGGCCTGCATGAGCTCAAGTAAAAATACTACGTGTTAAAAAAGTCCTACTTTTGATCTGAAATAATGTTGTCATTCTCGAGGATTTAAACCAAAATTTCAGATCATGTAAACAAGGCCTGTCAAATTATATTGAGTCAGTTTCATCAGTTTTGTCTGAGAGGGTGAGATTTAAAAATCAAACGTAAAAAAACCCATAAATTTCATAATTTATTTGCCACTTTTGACTTGGTATCCTACATTGTCAGGGAAATTGTCTATGTCTGAGATCTCTTTGTGTCTCTTGATGAGTTGCGCGAAACAATCGAGATGGTTTGCAAAACATTTGGGGTAATCCTCCATTATTTCTTCAAAAGCTTTCGGCTGCAGCACGCACATTCTACCACCGTCTCCAGCGATGTAGGCTATTGACATTGAAGGAGGCCAAGTCGAAAGTGGCGAATTCTGAAATTAACTTTTTTTGTGCGGCTTTTGAATCTTACTCATTTTGACAAAGCTGATAAAACTCACTCAATAACATTTGTCATGCAGGCCTTGTTTACATGATCTCAAATTCTAGTTTAAATCCGTTGGAAAATAACAAAGTTATTTCAGATCGAAAGGACTTTTTTGACACGTACTAGAAAGGGGCGAAATAGACTGGTGCAATGTTTACGTAAAGCTGCATATTATGCGATGCAGTGATGCGTAGGATTTCATCGACTGACGAGCCAACTTTTAATATCGTCGAGGGGCCGTTCAAATTGCATGAATATAGACTTTATTTTATTTGGCTACTCCCGAATGAAGCGCGCAATAAAAGCGAAAACGATGAGGGAAATGAGAAACTTGCTGCCTTATTGGTGCCTACTAAAGCGAAAATTACATCCTTTTTGTGCTACCAGGGTTATTTGGTCCAAACTGGAACCCGCAAACTGTTTCCCTGCGCCATAGCAATGGACGTTTTAGATTACCAGCGGATGTTTAGACCAAGTTACCCTGGCAACCGACGTCTGTTTTTTTTTCACTCGTGAAATTTCACCATCGGGTTCTAGATCCATTTCACTACCAGTTGTCTGTCTGGTTGCATGCGGAGACGATGCAGCCATTTGGGCTTATCGTTTGCTTTTTGAGTCTGTATCAGACGATTGGATGCAATGGAGAGTGTGTGGTCTCCATTGTTGGTAGATGGGTGTGTCCTCATACTTGGCACCAGTGGGAGGATACATGCTACCGAGTCACCAAGAAACTGACGTGGTCCGAAGCGGGACAAGAGTGCGCAGAGATGGGTAGTGTCTTAGTCGCACCACGGTCTAAAGACGAAACCGAATTTCTTCAAGAAATAATGACCGAGAATGTATGGATCAACTGCAACGATCTGGAATCCGAAGGTTTGTTGTATACACCACACCACTCCCCTAAACAAGCCTTGAATGTCGCCTTTGAGTTATGTGACCTTTGACGGCTTTTAACACTCACAAGTAACGTTATGCAAGCAAAGTGCATTAATATTAGCTGTAATTGAAGTACATGTACATCGATTAAATTTCGTACGCCCGTGAAACAGGGGGTTCGAAGCTTCAATTGAGAAATATTTTTGCCGAGTTACATTTTTTAATGACAGTGGATAAAAAGCAGTGCCATGATGGGTTTCTTTTTACGATTTTAAAACGTGAATAAGATCACACACAATGTATATTTGTTGTCCCTGTTGAACAAACATTTGTTCTGTTGTTCACTTCTCAAAGCTTCCAATTTGCAGCAATTGTCATTTTCCTCTAGCTCAGTCAAACAATGTTTACTCAGTCATACAGAAAGTGATAAATTTGTGGTTTTTCTCATTGAATTGTTTTGGCAACTGTTGCGTATTTTTTTGTGGGACACTACGTACGTACACCCTCCTTATTAAACTTTGTCAATTGTCAGGTACCTGGCTGTGTCTTGACGGCACTCAAGTGGTGAAGTACAGGAAATGGGATTCTAACCCAGATTATCCGCAGCCTGATAACTCGGTAGGGAAGGAACACTGTGCCGAGATGTTGCTCAGCGGTACATGGAATGACGTGCAGTGTACTAAGATGCGTGCCGCCATCTGCAAACGACCCCTAAAAATTCACCCAATGCACCCCTGAAATGTACACTGCCCCTGGTTATGACCCTCTCTGCATAATTGGCCTATAACATGTGACATCAGTTTAACAGGGTAACTGGGTCTAGACATTCGCTGGAAATCTCAAACGTCCATTGCTAAAGCGCACAATTCACTGGTTTTAGTATATAGACCCAGTAAACTTGGCGATACACAAAGAGTGACGTGTTCAGTTCATTACTATATTCGCTTTAAATTAAATCGTGCAAACGATTTTTCTAAGGAGTCATTATTTTGGTGATCAGAGTTGTCTAATTTTATTAATGGCTTCTTTCCATAAATTGCACAGAGAAATATAATTATTGTTTATTATGGTCAGTTTGTAGCCCGTTTTTTTCTCTCTTTTTCATCAGCTAATAACAATCCATTTTTGCAGAGTGGAAATTGTATTTAATTAAGTACAATGTCCAAAATAATGCTTATATCATTCACACTTGGAGAAATATTAATTGCAGTAAATAGCCCAATAGTCGCGTCGCATGTGTACCAGCCAAATTTGTTCTATTTAATATTGAATTGCGCTTTTACATTTTACTGGAAATTGTAGCTATTATTATGACATTTCTGTGTGTTAGTTAAAGTATTGGCAAAGCGGCTTTCAAAACAGCATACACCGACTTTGGTTGATTTTAAGAAAGATAATGTTTTTTATGGAGCATGTTTTTTCATTGTGAAGGTATTGGATTGTGAAGTTAATGTAAGTACATGTAGTCCAATCCAAAAAAACACAGTACAATGTATTTAAAAAATCATGCACTTAGTTTACCAATTATGGTATTTCTGTGTTGTATTTGAAGTAAATGTATTTGGTAAACTTGTAATGAAATAAGTTATTTTCCCTAAATTTGATTTGCACTGTGAACTTAGTCGAAGTAGTCCACTTCACGAATACAAGGTATACAAAATCGATGCGTTGTTGACTAATTATTTAGGGATTAGGACCTGCACGCTGATAGGGACCGACTTGCGGAAAACTTGTCTATAGTGGCCACTCTCAGGATCGTCAAAACCTGGCCACTATAACCAGGTGGCCATTTACAGTGGCCACTATAGACAGGTTTGACGGTATCTCGTTTATTATATTGTTCACATTTTTTGCAATGGGTGCACGGTCTTGTATAAGCTCGATCTGGCTTTCTACAAGTACCTCCATACATCAAAGGATTTATGTTTTGCTTTAAAAAGGTATTGTCCGTGTGTTTTAGGTGTGGCACCTCGAAAAATACTTTATTTTTCTTGAATTGATATTCTAGAAACATAAAAGTTATTCGCTTTCAAATGAGACCAACCAAAAGAAAATCCACCAAAGTTTAGTTTACGAACAATTACTGTCAATATTTCGAATTATTGGCGGTCTGCCAATAATTCAACTCACGGTAAGGCGTAGACATGCCCAAGTCTGACTTCCCGTGTTTGGTTTGTAATGCGTAGCGTACAGCGCGCGCCCTCTGAACTAGTGGCCTGTCTAATATGTTTTCTTCTTTCCGAGACAGGAGAAAATATTAGACAGGCCGCTAGTCCAGAGGGCGCGCTGTACGCTGCTTATTACAGACCCAACACGGAAAGTCAGACTTGGGAAAGTCTAGGTAAGGCGCAAAAACGCCGTATAAAATCGGCGTCTTTGCACAGGGTTGACGATGTCAAAAATACAAAATATAACTTTAATGGTTTAATGGTTGTATATTATTTAAATGAATGTACCTGTACGGCACTGAATCCTTGATAAATGTGAAATAAATTACTGAAACGGAAAAATCCAGATATAACGCAAGTTTACACATCATTTTCTCCATAATTCAGCATTGGAATACTAAATACTGCTGCCGTTTTTCACGATAAGATAAGATTTGTTGAGATATCCTGCGACTGCGTGCAGACTCTATAGACAGCCTCGGGTAATCTCAACAAATCTTACCTAATGTTGAGAGATTCGTAGCAAAATCGCAGTGGGGTCGGCTTAAGAGGTGATCAATTCACCGGCTGCAGAAGATGATTCTGGCAGAACGACTGAACGGGCGTTTTATTCTGGCTATATATCTGCTAAATTCTGCACAAATAAATTCCACGTTAAGTAAGTGGCGTCAACTAAACACTCCCATATCCAACACCATAAGTACTACAAAAATACATACTTCTGATCGGAAAGGTGCCAAACTACATTTCACGCCACGTTAGCATTGCAAAGACAGAAGGCGAAATAGTCACTTCGCCGGTATGCAAAGTAAACCTACGAAACGGGTTAACACCCATCCTGATGAGATCTCAGGGAATTTCCACTCTGCAAAGCGACGTTACAATACCCTGAGGAAGTCCACGCAAATCTGTGGAGTGAGCCGGCTGTTGTCTTGAGCCAACTCACGCCCGAGTCATTTTGATGTAATTTAATCAATTCGGTCATGTTATGCAGAAAAGAAACGATTTCTATACTTTCCAGAAATTGTATTGGGTTCCGCTTCTTATGACTTTCCCATTCCTACGAAACTTTCAAACGGCGATCTTAATTTACTCCGCAGTTTTTAAAATTAATAACAGGGATGCATGCTGACGAATGTAATGGAACGGATTCCCCAGTATGCTTTAAATAGCAGCCAATCGCCGACGCGGACAACGGCCAGCGTTACCGAGTACATGTATCATATGCATGCACGGTGTTTACAATCTGCGCGCGTTACATTTGAATGCTTGCAATCATGCTGCAATGCACTGCCAAGCGTCCTGATTGGTCCAGCAGAGGCGACAAGATTTCTGTTGCTTGTTCCACGGCAAAACGGGGCCGGTTTCAACAGGGCCACTGCACGCAGGAGTTATGGCCCAGTCACAATGTCGGCGATCTGTCGGGGATTAGTTTTGGCGGGGGGTCGTCGTAGAAAATAAAGAAGCCTTGAACAATCCTAGCAATAATCCTAATAAAAGTGGAGCAGTTACATTGTCTGAGATTTTTTCAAGGATTTTGACCCGGTTTTGTCGAAAAATCGTGGGATTAGCCTCCGATCGCCTCCGATTGCATCGGAGACGATATCTGCGAGCATCTTTTCTTTTAATTTCCCCGCCCCCCCGGGTATATGTGGGGGAAAAGGAGGGTTTTCTGACCTCGGTCATCTGTATTTCTCCCTGTACACTGCAGCAAGAGCGTCTCAAACTTTTAGCGATCCGATCGGAGGCGCCCTTATATACACTGCGATTTACTACGATTCCACCGTACGATTCGTCGGAGACGATCACAGAAAGCGTACGAATCGTCGCAGGGCGCCTCCGATTCAGTCGGAGGGCGCCGGAGACCACTCGCAGACATTGAATCTCAACCTGAATTTCCAATCCCACACAGAATCTTGCGACTAGTCTCAGATTATTCGGAGGACGCCTCCGATTAATCGGAGGGCATCGTAGGTCATCAGAGATTGTGTCTGGGATGCCCAAAATGGGTGAAAAATCTTGCGAGCAATCTTAAAATTTTAAGTTCAAAGTTGGGGACCGCGACGGGTGTGGCGATGCCAAAAAAATCTGCGACAAGCCGCAGGCGTCCGGAGAGCGCCTCCGACGGGTGCAAAATCGTGAGATCTGTCTCAAGATTTTGTTCAAATTTCCCGGTTTTACCCATCGCCGACGCATCGCAACTGATTTGTGACTGGCCCATTAGGGAGTGCGTTAAAGGGGCACTGTTGCAAGAGGATGGTTAACACCATGCACCCATTCCTTCGGCAAGTTACACCAGACGACAGTTCCCTGAATCTGGCAGTTATTTAGAGAGCAAATTATTGGTTAAAAAGATGCCAGGCTAATTATGCGTTCCACATTTCGTCTTGACGATGAGATTACGAGCGCATACGTAGCTGGCACCCTTCCACTCAGCAGTCTGTATTATATATAGAACCTATTCAGGGACATTGAACGCGTGAGTAAGTCTATTGTGCCCTGTCATCTCTGAGATTTGTGCCTTGAAGTTGCACGCGCAGCGCTCCGCAGTAGAGAAAGCGGATTCATCGATTGACTCGTCAAATTTTAATATGGAGAGGATTTCGTGGGAGTCTTGAATGGCCATCAGATTCGTTGCAAAGTAGAATTTTATTGATTGCTCCCCAATACCAACAGGTCTGTCACTGAAGACAGATATGACGTAGAAATAACAGAAGAGCTAGTAGGAACAGCCGATCAAAACCCAGTTTAATAAGGCTGTCACAAATCAGTCACGAGGACCAATCACAACGCGGATATGTCACCTATATGCATATTCATTGTAAGTATCTCCACCAATCGTTGCACAGATTCGCGGTAAGAGCTCAGAGCGTCGCGGTAATACCAGATCACAAAATGACTTCTATTTCAGTGGTCGGAGTTTCATCTAACTACTGAAGTAATTCGACAACGTACCGCAGCGGCTTCAAAACACTCATTCGTACAATTTCCAGTCGTGAAAATCTATTTCACCATTCATGACGCAGTAAATTCGAATTGAATTTGGATTCTAAATCCATTTCACTACCAGTTGTCTGTCTGGTTGCATGCGGAGACGATGCAGCCATTTGGGCTTATCGTTTGCTTTTTTAGTCTGTATCAGACGATTATTGTATGCAGTGGAGAGTGTGTGGTCTCCATTGTTGGTAGATGGGTGTGTCCTCATACTTGGCACCAGTGGGGGGATACATGCTACCGAGTCATTACCAAGAAACTGACGTGGTCCGAAGCGGGGCAAGAATGCGCAGCGAACGGCAGTGTCTTGGTCGCGCCTCGGTCCCAGGAGGAAACCGAATTTCTCCAAGGAATTATGACCGATAGTGTTTGGATCAACTGCAACGATCTGGAATCCGAAGGTTTGTTTTATACAACATATCACGCCTAACAAGCCTTGAATATTGCCTTTGACTTATGCGACCTTTGACGGCTTACTCAAGTAACGTTATGCAAAACAAGGTGCATTAACATTAGCTGTAATTGAAGTACATGTACATCGATTATATCTCGTACGCCCATGAAACAGGGGGCTCGAAGCTTCAATTGAGAAATTTGTTTGCCGAGTCTGTTACATTTATTTATGACAGTGGATAAAAAGCAGTGCCATGTTGGTTTTCTTTTTACAATTTTAAAACGTGAATAAGATCACACGCATTGTATATTTTGTCCCTGTTGAACAAACGTTTATTAAATGTTTTGTTTAGAAAGGAAATGCAAAACCCAGTTGTTCTGTTGTTCACTTCTCAAAGCTTCCAATTTGCAGCAATTGTCATTTTCCTCTAGCTCAGTCAAACAGTGATTAATCAGTTATACAGAAAGTGTTCGACTTGCAATTGGTACTAAAATGCGGCTCAGAAATTGGCGCATTTTTGTGATACTAAAGTTATGTGCCTAAAATATACTGCTTTTTTTGTGGGTCACCCTGTATACCCACTCCTAATTACTGGACTTTGTCAATTGTCAGGTACCTGGCTGTGTCTTGACGGCACTCGGGCGGTGGAGTACAGGAATTGGTATTCTCTGCAGCTTTCTAACTCAGGGAACGAAGATTGTGCAGTGATGTGGCCCAGTGGTCCATAGAATGACATGACGTGTGATCACATGCATCCCGCCATCTGCAAACGACCCTTAAAAATTCACAAAAGGTACCCGTGAAGTCGACACTTAACTTGTCATGCACCATCACTCTGTTTTCGTCACCCTCGTAATTGCTTATTTAAGTCATATTTACTAGTTGAGAAAACGAAAGTATAACG
The DNA here is from genome assembly GCA_037783545.1 of Henricia sp. BOLD:AAB3569. NCBI lineage: Eukaryota > Metazoa > Echinodermata > Asteroidea > Spinulosida > Echinasteridae > Henricia > Henricia sp. BOLD:AAB3569. The sequence goes on along the minus strand of JBBELK010000076.1, from coordinate 8,209 downwards.
CTATCTGCCAAAGTCATATGTTTGAGTGCCAGTGAAAATGCATGTGTGTGTGTGCGTGCGGGTTTATACAAAGGACAATTAGCGCTACTGCAAGTATATTTTATTAATTCGGAAATACAAATTACTAATTCGTAAATACGAATTAAGTAATTCGTAGTTACGAATTAAGTAATTCGTAATTACGAATTAAATAATTCGTAGTAATTTACGAATTACTAAATCATAATTACGTAATTACGAATTAAACAATCCGTAACTACGAATTACGAATTAGTAATCCGTTATTACGAATTAAATATATCGTTATTACGAATTAGTGTATTTCGTAATTACGAATTATTTTTACCTGTACGTAAGGAAGCCCGTTTTGGTTGTCCATGTTTATAAAGTCCTTTTAAATACCCTTTTTAAAAGGTCCTTGGGTCTGGCATTCATTTCGTTGGAAAATATAACAGCATTTATAACATGGATGACAAAAATGGGCGTCCATACGCACGTGATATTACGAATTATTATATGCTTGTAATTACGAATTATTTTTTCGTAATTACGGATTACTAATTCGTAATTACGAATTAAATATGTTGTAATAACGAATTAAATATTTCGTAATTACGAATTACTAACATATATTTGCAGTGGAGCTAATGGTCCTTCGTATGTTTCTGTATTCAAATGGAGGACGTTTAAAGGTAAAGTACATCATTTGCAGTTACCCCAATTTCTTTTTTCACGAGTTGACAAGAAAAACCTTACTAGAAGTGTTACAGTTTTTCTCAGTTGCTTTGATGCACTTCCCGAAACACCTAACCTCTTTCTCAATACTCTAAATGCAATCCTTAAAACACTGAAAGCATTTCTCACAACACTATACCACCCTTGCAAAAGCGAATATAACAATCAAAATGCTAACAACAGGCGTCAAAATACACTAAGTCAGTCAATCGCTACATCAATGTAACCAAATGCATAGCACCTTCTGATCATTGCGTGAACACCGACACCCAAATGGCAAAGTAATTGCATCAAAACTGGACAGAGTGATAGTGTTGCTGACAATGTAAACAACAAATGGACACACTATACAAGAAAAGACACATTTATGATGGTGTGTATCTTGAATGTATTACGTTTATTACATATTGTGTAATACATGTACATGTAGTATTGTTGTTTTATTTCTTATTTCTTTACTTATGTATTTCTTGGGACAATCGCCCCATTGCTGACAAATGTAGTCAAGCAGTTACCCACTCCCATCGTGCTGGCGTTATCTTTTGTACAAACACAATGCTCATTGTACGTAGTATTTTGCATGCAACGATTTACCCAATGCACAACTGCGGCATTTCGAATGGACAATGTACACAGTCAGTTGAGAAGAAAACAACCTGTTTTGCCTAGAATATCAAAAAAATGAGAATTGCATCTATGCTATGACAAGTGCGTTTAGTGTTTTGCATTTTGTGTGCACACAATGGGAACTGGAAATAGTGGATTGGCCAATTGCAATCATGATGTGGGGTTTTGAGGCGCTGTTAAAAAAATGAGGTTAGAGTTTGGGGAAGTGCATTAAAGCGATTGAGAAAAACTGTAATAACAATGGTACCTAACACCACATCATTTTATTTCAGTCCAAAATGGTATTTTGTGTTAGAAATTGTCAACTGTAGGCGGTTTTCGAAAAAAAAGGTCTTTTGCCAAAAAATTGTTTACCATTCAACTCAACACAAAAAAAAACATGCATGGATATTTCAGGTTTTCAGATGTATTACTGCACCTATGTGGCTGACATTTCTACAGGGCAGTTTTATCAACACAGGCTTCTAATCATAACGCCCCTTTTAACGGTTTACCAATCATGTGTTCTACCTTTACCAATATAATGTAGGAACAATAGGGTCCGCGATTTGGAATCGTGTACAAAACATTAGAGCAGTCAAAATAAAAAGAAGAAAAGGCCAAACAAAAGAGGAACAACTAGACGTTCGCGGTGGGAGGTGGGTAGTACACGATTACCTGTACTTTAAATTATTATTATTATTATTATTTCTTTCTGGTATTAATACCAAGGATTCCTCAATAGTGCTCATTGCACTGTCACTCGTAAGCGTGAGGAAACCCATGAAGAATTAGAATTAGAAATGGCCAGAGACACCGGGGAATCCCCTTGCTCTTCCCGAAAGAATGCTCTGGGATCTTTAGAGTGCGTTATCATTACCTAACACACTGGACCAACGGCTTTACATCCCTTCCGAAGGATGGAGCAAGTGTGGTTGAATGCCTTGCCCAAGGGCACAGGTACCAGAAGAGCGGATTTTGGCAAAAATATAAAATTTGCCAAATTATGACTTGCATGTATGCAACAGAGTACTGAAGTAAAAACGTCACCATTTCTGTGTTGCCATGGTTACTGGGTCTACACTAAAACCAGTGAACCTTTCCCCTGCGCTTCAGCAATGGACATTTCAGATTTCCACCGAATGTTTAGATCCAATTACCATGGCAACTGACGCATCAATTTAGTTGTCTATTATGTGATGTGGGTGGCGTTTTACAAACTACTAGTAGTTTGTTTTTTAGATTAGCTGTTTATGATGTATTTCCAATATCTTATAACGTCATAGGGAATGTGGGAAACCTTCAACTATTGCGTAAAATGCAACATCTCTTTGATTTTATAAATCGATGACCATTCGAGGCAATAATTGTATATAACACCGAAATGAACATTGGTAAGGTTAAAATACAATAATAATACAATAATGTGTACAGGCGCGTTCTTTTCTTTTGTGTTCATGTAAATTGAACTGTACGTTTCGTGTTCAACTGGGTGGAAACAAAGCATGCACATTTATTAACAGCGATGACACAATGCTAGTGTGGAATTCATACAAAACATACCATTTAATTAATTTATGCACTAGAAACACTAGTAACATTTGTTTACATTTAAAGCACCCTCTATTAAAACCACACCTGCCATTGTGCGCGGGTTTCTATATCCAAATAGGGGACGTTTAACAATAGGAACAAAAGGGTCCGTGAATGGCATTGACGTCCGTGATTTGGAATCATGTACAAAACAAATGAGAGCAGTCGCCAAAAAAACTAAGTCCAAACAAAAGAGGAACAATGGGACTGTTCAATGCAGTAATTTCGTCCGAGATGTTATCTTTTTATAACAAAACTGAAGATGAGTTTATATAGATGCGTGTGCACACAATTCTTACAAGAGCGCCCTCATGTGAACAAATTGTGGTCCCTCACTACCACAGTATTATGGGTCAGTATTATTTGCAGTACATGTATAACCAGGAAAATATGGGCGGCCATCGGAGCAAAAAATAAAAAAATTAAAAATGTACAAAAAAAACAAAATTGTAGGAAAAAACAAAAATTATGTACAAAAAAAAAAAATTGTAAAAAAAAGTACATCGCCAAAAAAAAAAAAAAAAGTACATCGCAAAAAAAACGCGCGTGGCGGGACCATCGATATATACACACTGGAGCAAGTTCGGGTGGGCGACTATCTAGACCATTGTGAACTAAACCGCGCTACGCCCACCAGAGACACACGCAACGCGCACGCACATCACTTCCACAATGACTCAGCATTATTTGACTTACAAAATGGCGTATTCGCACGTGGTCGAAAGCTATCTATACAACTCTATGATACGGAGCATGCGCAGCATGCGTGGTTTGACTAGCTAGTCTGACTAGACTAACCTACCTCCGGGGTATGGTTCCTCTAGTCAGACTAGCTAGCCAAACCACGCAGCGTTCGGATGGCATCTACATCCTATGGTTTAGTCTATAACTATAGTCGTCCGCCCGATCGAACTTGCTCCTAGATATTACCCGAACGCTGCGTGGTTTGATTAGCCAGTCTGACTTGAGGAACCAAGCTCCGGGGGTAGGTTAGTCTAGTCATGGAGGAAGTTTCTTCCTCCATGGTCTATTAACTATAGTCGCCCACCCGAACTTGCTCCTCTTGGATAAAGTATGGAATAGAAGTTAGCTATACGAGAATTGAAGCCATTATGCCGGCCGCCATTGTACCCCACGAACAATGCTTGGCCTACACTGCTGCTATACTCCCCGGTCCATGCGATCGCTTGCATTCCACTTAAAACATGTGGCCATAATGTAGACTAGGCAGTGCAAGGCATTGTATTTGGCCATTGTATTTGGTGGGGTACAATAGACCATATCGCCAATCGTGTTTCATCAACAGAGGGCGACCTTCTGCCAGGCCTCGAAATTCATTTTCAAAAGGGCACGGCAATTTTCCCTTAGTAAAGGGCACCTGAATGAGGAAATGGAAAATTTGTGTTAGAACTTTTTAAGGGCAACACGGCAAAAGCATAGGGCACCAATGGCAATTTGCCGTGGTGCCGTGGGTTTATTCAAGGCCTGTTCTGCAATGCACTATGGGATAGAATATGGGTCAAACCATCGATGGTTTGACACATATTCGGATGTAGATGCCATCCGAACGCTGCGTGGTTTGGCTAGCTAGTCTGACTAGAGGAACCATACCCCGGAGGTAGGTTAGTCTAGTCAGACTAGCTAGTCAAACCACGCATGCTGCGCATGCTCCGTATCATAGAGTTGTATAGATAGCTTTCGACCACGTGCGAATACGCCATTTTGTAAGTCAAATAATGCTGAGTCATTGTGGAAGTGATGTGCGTGCGCGTTGCGTGTGTCTCTGGTGGGCGTAGCGCGGTTTAGTTCACAATGGTCTAGATAGTCGCCCACCCGAACTTGCTCCAGTGTGTATATGGGTCTGTCCACAGTAATGGGGTACATTTCTGTAACATTCAAGATCTTAGGTCCGTGTTCACTTCAAATGTCTTAATTTTATCTTTAAATTATCAAGCTAAACTGAGGAAATAACTTTTTCACCAAGGAGTAAGATAAATAGTCCTACAACATACATTTTTGAAAACCCCGTGCACAAATTTTCCTATTACGCGTGTAACAAAGACGGAAAAAAATGTCACAAAATGGTCTGTCCACGTTACCTACGTAATAGGAAAATTTGTACACAAGCTTTTCAAAAATGTATGTTGTGGCAGAAATTTTTTACCTTTTTGGGCAAAAGTTATCTCCTGAGAACAAAACAAGGACATTTCTTTAATTCTGAGATAAACTAAAGATATCTGAAAGGAATTATTGACTTACTTTTCAAATGTACCCCATTACTGTGGACAGACCCATATATCGATGGTCCCGCCACGCGCGTTTTTTTTGCGATGTACTTTTTTTTTTTTTTTTGGCGATGTACTTTCTTTTTTTTTGGCGATGTTAAAAAAAAATTTTGGTAATTATATTTTTTGGAAATTTATAATTTTTTTTTTGGGGTGTATTTGTTTTTTTTTGTACATAAATTTGTTTTTTTTTTCCTACAATTTTTTTTTTTTGTACATAATTTTTTTTTTTTCCTACAATTTTTTTTTTTTGTACATTTTTAAATTTTTTTTTTTTTGCCCCGATGGCCGCCCATAGGAAAACCACACTAAATAGGTAATAGGTAATTTTGACCCGGAAAAGTGTCATATTTTGACCCGGCAAAAAGGGTCAGGCCCTCATGTGACCCGGATCCGGGTCGATCAATCAGACCCGGGTTTTGTTTAGAGTGTACACTCCCCCCGGTCCTCTAGACTGGGTCAGATCCCATAAAGAGTCCAGGCATTCCTCTGCGCTGCCTGCATCAGGTGTCAGATAGACGTTCCCCTAAACTGGGCCACTTTGCCCGACATCTCCCATGTATGTGGGTGTGTTGACAGACACGGTCCTATCCACCTTTAGGTGGGGGCGTCGATTTCCAGAAGGATCCGGCTCAAGGGGACTGACTGAAGAGCTTCTCGCTGCCCCGCAGAGAACTTGCTTGCCGTTGGCGAAAATCCCAAATAGCAGTTAGGGAAAGCCGTCACCAGGCAAGCATCTGCTCCTTGTTTCCAAGGAAGCAAATTTCATGTACCTAACACCTGTGGGGTCATTCCGTGCTCCTCATTCCGTATACCTAGGTGTAAGAGGCGTTCAAGTAATCCAATTTGGTTACCCCAGGTGTGTTTGGGAATGGAAAAATCTAGGCCGGCCTCACTGATTTTTCAAAAAAGTAACACAAACTTCGCTTCTTGCTGCGTTTACTTGCTGCGTTTATCAAACAAACCAAAAACCTAAAAACCAAAACAAAATACGACCTCTTTATCGCTACTGGGACATGACAGCTTGGTATGTGGATTTGGTCTCGGGGTGTCTACACTTTAAATATGCCTCCCGGGTCATGTACGAGTCGTGGGTGAATCACTTTAAACACGAGTGTTGGCTCATGCTCGGATGGGTCTAACGACTTGCTCATCGGGTCTGGGGGCATGACGAAGGTCTTAGGCTCACTTTTCAGTGGCCGAACTGTTGCCAAGTCTGTGGACTTATGTAGCAAGTTCGTAGAAGGACACGAATCGGCAGGGGTAGTGGTACTAGTTGGCGTGTCTATGATTGACGGTTGGCCAGTAACTGCACGAGACGGAGATCGGCCTCTCACTCCGACCCGCTCCAGTTTGACTGCTCGTCACTCACGAAGGAGACTGTCTTGTCTGTTTTGTTCTCTGGAGATTCTCGCTTAAAGTGGCCTGCCATACCGCATCTGAAACAGGGGCTCTTGGAGACATCCTGGCCAGGAGACCTTGACCTTTCCCGTTGGATACGGCTCGCCAATGCCTCGGTCAGCTTATCCAGTGACCCCTGAATGGAGATGAACTTCTCTAGGGCAGCAATTCTTGTCTCTAAGGCGGAGTTGTCCATACTCTGACGCCTGGGTGGAGTAGTCGTACTAACATCGACTTCCACTAAGTCTGCTTCCAAGTCTTCCAGATCGTCTGCGGCGAACGATACCCGCTTTACCTCGCGCCTTGACCTTTCATATATGTCCCTTTGTGTGTGCTGGAACCATCTGATCTCTTGCTTCCTCAAGTGTGCTGGGCCTGGCATTAATGTCGTGTTGACCAGCTTCACGATCCAAACAGCCTTGACAGAACTTTAACACAACTTGTTTCTGTACATGTGATTCTGGAGGGTCTTGAAATGCACGGGTAGCCAAATAAAGGACACAACAGCCCAATCCAGAATTTTCTCATCTATTGACTTTCTCGCATAAGTAAACTGCATCTGCGCTGCCTCGGGTACGTCGCGCAGACCAAACCTTTTCTCCATTTTCTTGACCAGATCGAAATCCTCAAGGTGCGGCTCCTGAGCAGTGAGCTACGTGTAGAATTTACTGGCCTTGGATTCTAAACACTTACACAAGTTGTTTCGTCTTTGTTTTGCAGACCAATTGCATTCATCAGCAAACGACGAACTTCGCAAAAAAAATGCCTGCCAACTACTTTTACCATCTTACGTTATTGTTTTGGGCAAGGTAGGATGCTTGGGACTAGATGCACCTCCCCTTCCCTTCAAAAATGATGTGCTACCTTGCCACGTAGATGGGACAACATCCTGCCACATGGTAGATTTATGTCCATCGTCAGCAAAATGGCGTGCGTCGCGTGATGGCGGCCAATAAGCATGTCCGGCCGGCGCCGACACTAGTGGTGGAGGGTACATGTATGCATCGATTAGGTACGGCAAGTCCACAGAACCAGGTATCCGGAGGTTATGTTTCGGTGGTAAGTCATACTGACGTCTATCCTCAAAGGGGGATGCTTGATCCGATCCCTATATTTTCGCAATAAGCGAACCAATCTATAGGGATCGGGAACCAATCTATTATACCCTGTTAAACTGATGTCACATCAGGTCAGGTGTGGGAGCATGTGCCGCAGCGGCACTTCGCCGCGTTCACCCTCTTTCCCCACCCCTCCGGTCTCCTTATAGCGATCGATCGGGCCTGCGCCGGGCCCATCCCCCACCCTTCCAGGTGGTCCCCCAGCTGCGCCAACCACGACGCACGGGGTCGACCAACAGGTCGCCTCCACCCCGGCCCCTTAGGGTCCTTGGCACTGAGGATCCGTTTCGCCGGATCCAGCGGGGAGAAGCGAACCACGTGGCCGTAGAGGCGCAGCTGGCGCTCTCGGATCAAGCAGGTGATCCTCCCCATCCGCGCCCTATCGAGCACCACCTGGTTCGACACATGGTCTAGCCAGCGGTACCCGAGGATGCGGCGAAGGGAGGTAGTCAGAAAGGCGTCCAGGCGTTG